>JARVZY010004940.1:20000-30000 GCA_030686995.1 Artemisia argyi
TTCTCATATGAATCTTTTGTCTCCAACTATTGGAGATCCCATTTCTGCACCAACTCAAGATATGCTTAGTGGACTCTATTTCTTAACGAGTGGAAATCGTCGGGGTATTTGTGTAAATAGGTATAATCCATGTAATCGTATAAACTATCAAAATGAAGATAATAACTATAAGTATACAAAAAAAAAAAGAACCTTTTTTTTCTAATGCCTATGATGCAATTGGAGCTTATCGGCAAAAACGCATCAATTTAGGTAGTCCCTTGTGGCTGCGGTGGCGACTAGATCAACGCGTTATTGCTGCAAGAGAAACTCCCATCGAAATTCACTATGAATCTTTGGGGACCTATTATGAGATTTATGGACACTATCTAATAGTAAGAAGTATAAAAAAAGAAATTCTTTATATATATATTCGAACCACTCTCGGTCATATTTCTCTTTATCGAGAAATAGAAGAAGCCATACAGGGGTTTTGGCAGGGCTGTTGTAATTCTATGCTACCAGGGGGAATTCGAGTCTCACCGGGTTAACTAGGACTATAATTGCAATTGCGGAATTTCTACGTGAATCAAGATCTAGAAAAGGAAGTTTTACAATCACTGACTCAAACCCATTGTCAAATTCTACTCAGCGCAATATGGAGGTACTGATGGCAGAACGGCCCACTCAGGTCTTTCACAATAAAATGATAGACGGAACTGCCATGAAACGACTTATTAGTCGATTTATTGATCACTATGGAATAGGATATACATCACATATCCTGGATCAAGTAAAGACTCTGGGTTTCCGACAAGCTACCGCCGCATCCATTTCATTAGGAATTGATGATCTTTTAACAATACCTTCTAAAAGATGGCTAGTTCAAGACGCTGAACAACAAAGTTTTATTTTGGAAAAACACCATCATTATGGGAATGTACACGCGGTAGAAAAATTACGTCAATCGATCGAGATCTGGTATGCCACAAGTGAATATTTGCGACAAGAAATGAATCCTAATTTTCGGATGACCGATCCTTTTAATCCAGTCCATATAATGTCTTTTTCGGGAGCCAGAGGAAATGCATCTCAGGTACATCAATTAGTAGGTATGAGAGGATTAATGTCGGATCCCCAAGGGCAAATGATTGATTTACCCATTCAAAGCAATTTACGCGAAGGACTCTCTTTAACAGAATATATTATTTCTTGTTACGGAGCCCGTAAAGGAGTTGTGGATACCGCTATCCGAACATCAGATGCAGGATATCTCACGCGCAGACTTGTTGAAGTAGTTCAACACATTGTTGTACGTCGAACAGATTGCGGCACCGTCCGAGGTATTTCTGTAAGTCCTCGAAATGGAATGATGGCGGACAGGATTTTTATCCAAACATTAATTGGGCGTGTATTAGCAGATCATGTATATATAGGTTCGCGATGCATTGCTACTAGAAATCAAGATATTGGAGTTGGACTTGTCAATAGATTCATAACTTTTAGAGCACAACCAATCTCTATTCGAACTCCCTTTACTTGTAGGAGTACGTCGTGGATTTGTCAATTATGTTATGGCCGAAGTCCAGCTCATGACGACCTGGTCGAATTGGGAGAAGCTGTAGGTATTATTGCAGGTCAATCTATTGGAGAACCGGGCACTCAATTAACATTAAGAACTTTTCATACCGGCGGAGTATTCACAGGGGGTACTGCAGAACATGTGCGAGCCCCTTCTAATGGAAAAATAAAATTCAACGAGGATTTGGTTCATCCGACACGTACACGTCATGGACATCCTGCTTTTCTATGTTCTAGAGACTTATATGTAACTATTGAGAGTGAAGATATTATACACAATGTGTGTATTCCGCCCAAAAGTTTTCTTTTAGTTCAAAATGATCAATATGTAGAATCAGAACAAGTCATTGCTGAGATTCGCGCGAGAACATCCACTTTGAATTTGAAAGAGAAAGTTCGAAAACATATTTATTCTGACTCAGAGGGCGAAATGCACTGGAATACCGATGTGTACCATGCACCTGAATTTACATATGGTAATATTCATCTCTTACCAAAAACAAGTCATTTATGGATATTATTAGGGGAGCCCTGGAGATCCAGTCCAGGCCCCTGTTCGATCCATAAGGATCAAGATCAAATAAACGCTTATTCTCTTTCTGTTAAGCGAAGATATATTTCTAACCCCTCAGTAACTAATAATCAAGTTAGACACAAATTTTTTAGTTCGTATTTTTCTGGTAAAAATCAAAAAGGAGATAGGATTCCTGATTATTCAGAACTTAATCGAATGACATGTACTGGTCGTTGGAATCTCAGATATCCGTCCATTCTCGAGGGGAATTCTGATTTATTGGCAAAGAGGCGAAGAAATAGAGTCATCATCCCACTCGAATCGATTCCAGAAGGAGAGAACCCACTCATACCTTCTTCGGGTATCTCAATTGAAATCCCCAGAAATGGTATTCTCCGTAGAAATAGTATTCTTGCTTATTTTGATGATCCTCGATATATAAGAAAGAGCTCGGGACTTACTAAATATGAGACTAGAGAACTTAATTCAATCGTCAACGAAGAGGATTTGATTGAATATCGAGGAGTCAATGTACTTTGGCCAAAATACCAAAAGGAAGTAAATCCATTTTTTTTTATTCCCGTGGAAGTCCACATTTTGGCCGAATCTTCTTCCATAATGGTACGGCACAATAGTATTATTGGGGTAGATACACAAATAACTTTAAATCGAAGAAGTCGGGTAGGCGGATTGGTCCGAGTGAAGAAAAAAGCAGAAAAAATTAAACTGATAATCTTTTCTGGAGATATCCATTTTCCTGGAAAGACAAATAAGGCATTCCGATTGATACCACCAGGAGGGGGAAAACAGAATTCCAAAGAATACAAAAAATTGAAAAATTGGCTCTATATCCAACGAATGAAACTTTCCAGGTATGAAAAAAATTATTTTGTTTTGGTTCAACCTGTAGTCCCATATAAAAAAACAGATGGTATAAATTTAGGAAGACTTTTCCCGCCGGATCTCTTGCAGGAAAGTGATAATCTACAACTTCGAGTTGTCAATTATATCCTTTATTACGACCCAATTCTTGAAATTTGGGACACAAATATTCAATTAGTTCGGACTTGTTTAGTGCTGAACTGGGACCAAGACAAAAAGATCGAAAAGGCCTGTGCTTCCTTTGTTGAAATAAGGACAAATGGTTTGATTAGAGATTTTCTAAGAATCGACTTAGCGAAGTCCCCTATTTCGTATACCGGAAAAAGAAATGATCTGTCGGGTTCAGGATTGATCTCTGAGAATGGATCAGATCGCGCTAATGTCAATCCGTTTTCTTCCATTTATTCCTATTCCAATCCCAAGCCAAGGATTCAAGAATCCCTTAATCCAAATCAAGGAACTATTCATACGTTATTGAATCGAAATAAGGAATCTCAATCTTTGATAATTTTGTCATCATCTAATTGTTCTCGAATAGGCCCATTCAACGATGTAAAATCAACCAATGTGATAAAAGAATCAATCAAAAAGGACCTGCTCATTCCAATTAGGAATTCGTTGGGCCCCTTAGGAACAGGCTTTCCAATTTATAATTTTGATTTATTTTCCCATTTAATAACCCATAATCAGATCTTGGTAACTAACTATTTGCAACTTGATAATTTAAAACAGATTTTTCAAATACTTAAATATTATTTACTGGATGAAAATGGTAAAATTTATAATCCCTATTCGTGCAGTAACATCATTTTGAATCCATTGAATTTGAATTGGTATTTTCTCCATTACAATTATTGTGAAGAGACATCTACAATCGTTAGTCTTGGGCAGTTTCTTTGTGAAAATGTATGTATAGCCAAAAAAGGACCGCATTTAAAATCGGGTCAAGTTCTAATTCTTCAAGTTGACTCTGTGGTAATACGATCGGCTAAGCCTTATTTGGCTACTCCAGGAGCAACTGTTCATGGGCATTATGGGGAAATCCTTTACGAAGGAGATACATTAGTTACATTTATATATGAAAAATCCAGATCTGGTGATATAACCCAAGGTCTTCCAAAAGTGGAACAGGTGTTAGAAGTGCGTTCAATTGATTCAATATCGATGAATCTCGAAAAAAGGATTGAGAGTTGGAATAAATGTATAACAAGAATTCTTGGAATTCCTTGGGCATTCTTGATTGGTGCTGAGCTAACTATAGTGCAAAGTCGTATCTCTTTGGTTAATAAGGTCCAAAAGGTTTATCGATCCCAGGGGGTGCAGATACATAATCGGCATATAGAAATTATTGTACGTCAAATAACATCAAAAGTATTGGTTTCAGAAGATGAAATGTCTAATGTTTTTTCGCCCGGAGAACTTATTGGATTGTTGCGAGCGGAACGAATGGGGCGCGCTTTGGAAGAAGCGATCTGTTACCAAGCCGTCTTATTGGGAATAACAAGAGCATCTATGAATACTCAAAGTTTCATATCCGAAGCGAGTTTTCAAGAAACCGCTCGGGTTTTAGCAAAAGCAGCTCTCCTGGGGCGTATCGATTGGTTGAAAGGCCTGAAAGAAAACGTTGTTCTGGGGGGGATGATACCTGTTGGTAGCGGCTTCAAAACACCATCAAACGAACCTAACAACATTCCTAACAACATTGCCTTTGAACCCCAAAAAAAGAATCTATTAGAGGGGGAAATGAAAGATATTTTGTTTTACCATAGAAAATTATTAGATTCTTGCCTTTCAAAGAATTTCCATGATACACAAGAACAATCTTTTTTTTAGGATTTAATGATCCATAAGAGCAGATTAACCCCTTTCTTTTCTCTTTTAAAAGGATCCGTTGGTCCAGTCATTTGATTTGATAATAGTAATAAAAAAATAACAAATAGAAAAGAATAATGGCTTGAACTGTATCGACGCCAATCTACGGTAGCAGAGAAGGTTCCATCGGAACAATTATTTATTTCAGGGTACCTCTTCGCTTTTTTTTCAAATCAAAGGGGGGAGGCAGTGTGGGGAGAAATGACAAGAAGATATTGGAACATTAATTTAGAAGAGATGATGGAAGCAGGAGTTCATTTTGGCCATGGTACTAGGAAATGGAATCCTAAAATGGCACCTTATATCTCTGCAAAACGTAAAGGTATTCATATTATAAATCTTACTAGAACTGCTCGTTTTTTATCAGAAGCTTGTGATTTGGTTTTTGATGCAGCAAGTAAGGGAAAACAATTCTTAATTGTTGGAACTAAAAATAAAGAAGCTGATTCAGTAGCATGGGCTGCAATAAGGGCTAGGTGTCATTATGTTAATAAAAAATGGCTCGGTGGTATGTTAACAAATTGGTCCACTACAGAAACGAGACTTCATAAGTTTAGAGACTTGAGAACCGAACAAAAAACAGGGGGACTCAACCGTCTTCCGAAAAGAGATGCGGCTATGTTGAAAAGACAATTATCTCATTTGCAAAAATATCTGGGCGGGATTAAATATATGACAGGGTTACCCGATATTGTAATCATCGTTGATCAGCACGAAGAATATACGGCCCTTCAAGAATGTATCACGTTGGGAATTCCAACAATTTGTTTAATCGATACAAATTGTGACCCTGATCTCGCAGACATTTCGATTCCAGCGAATGATGACGCTATATCTTCAATCCGATTAATTCTTAACAAATTAGTATTTGCAATTTGTGAGGGACGTTCTGGCTATATAAGAAATCCGTGATTAATAATAAGATAAATAACTTATTTCATTTCGGAACCTTCATAGATTTATCGAATCGGTTACTATTTCTTAATCTCAAAAAAGAGATAAAAATAACAAGGAATATAATTTGATTAGTTGGTATTCAAAATATACGATTCAAGTAGTCAAGTCGAGAAAGAGATGGTTGAATCAAAATAATTTTGTTTAAAGTTCTATTTTTGTCAGAGGGCAATATGAATGTTCTATCATGTTCCATCAACACACTAAACGGATTATATGATCTATCCGGTGTGGAAGTAGGCCAACATTTTTATTGGAAAATCGGGGGTTTCCAAGTCCACGGCCAAGTACTTATTACTTCTTGGGTTGTAATTGCTATCTTATTAGGTTCAGCCGCTCTAGCCGTTCGGAACCCACAAACCATTCCGACCGGTGGTCAGAATTTCTTCGAATATGTCCTTGAATTTATTCGAGATGTGAGTAAAACTCAAATTGGAGAGGAGTATGGTCCTTGGGTTCCTTTTATTGGAACTATGTTTCTATTTATTTTTGTTTCTAATTGGTCAGGCGCCCTTTTACCTTGGAAACTCATACAATTACCTCATGGGGAGTTAGCCGCACCCACGAATGATATAAATACTACTGTTGCTTTGGCTTTACTCACGTCAGTGGCATATTTCTATGCGGGTCTTAGCAAAAAAGGATTAAGTTATTTCGGGAAATATATTCAACCAACTCCAATTCTTTTACCTATTAACATCTTAGAAGATTTCACAAAGCCCCTATCACTTAGTTTTCGACTTTTCGGAAATATATTAGCTGATGAATTAGTAGTTGTTGTTCTTGTTTCTTTAGTACCTTCGGTGGTTCCTATCCCTGTCATGTTCCTTGGATTATTTACAAGTGGTATTCAAGCTCTTATTTTTGCAACTTTAGCCGCGGCTTATATAGGTGAATCCATGGAAGGCCACCATTGACTAGTTTTCTAAATAGTCTTTTTTTTTTTAGTTTAATCTAAGGCAATGTGTGCATGGCTAAAAAAATTTACTTAGGGAATAAAAATATACAACTACACTATATACGATCTCGAGTAATAGAAAAAAAGATTACAATAAAGATTACAATATTGATATTAGAGTAGAAAAAAAGGAAAGAGATCTCAAAGATCTTTTTCCTAAAATTCCCATTTGGTCCATTTATACCATAATAAAACCTTCCCCTCAATGAATATTCAATTTAGATTGGTCATCCAATCCGAATATTCACTATTTGGACTCCTAATTTGACTAAGAAGTCTTGCGATATTACGACGTGTTATTAAATAAAAAGGATGTTCTATCAAACGATTCGCCTTTTGAGTTGATTTTATTCAACGATTGACCAAACGAAAATATTAATAAATAATCAATTATATGAACTTAGATCAATCAAATTAATTTCTATGTAACGATTCGGCCCAATGAATTTATCCATTGATTATCTTATCAATTTAGGTTGCAGGATAATGATAAACAAGGGGGAAGGGAAAGGAAAATTTATAACAAAGGGGATTCATAAATGGTTCGTAGAGGGAAGGTCGAACTAGGTATATGGAATTGAATGGCGATAAGTTAACTCTTGTCAAGGGTTAGACGCATCCTTATTAAATCCGATTGCATTCAAGATGAAGAAAGAGTGGGTTTACATTGTGGAAGAAAGACATGTATATGTGATATTAGATATTGACTAGTTATATACGAGCTAAAGATATATCTAAATTTCCCTACTAATCGAATATGAGTGTAGATGGGGATTCTATAGAAGTCCTTCTGTCTCATATGTGACTGTGAGTTGAAGATGAAGTCAATAAAAAAATCGAAGAATTCAAAGTCAAAGAGCGGTTCGGGACAAAGAAACGGAAAAACTAAAGTTGTATGGATTCACAAAGACTTTCTCGAGAGAAACTAAAAAAGAGATATCAAAGTAGTTTTGATAATTCAAGAATGTTATTACTTGAATTCGAAGTTCGTAGTTACTTTGACTGGATGAATCGTAGCAATCGAATAATTAAGTCATAGTTCATTGGTTGAATGTATCATTAACCATTTTTTTTTTGGTACGAGGAACTTATCATGAATCCACTGATTTCTGCCGCTTCCGTTATTGCTGCTGGATTGGCTGTAGGGCTTGCTTCTATTGGACCTGGAGTTGGTCAAGGTACTGCTGCGGGTCAAGCTGTAGAAGGTATCGCGAGACAGCCCGAGGCGGAGGGAAAAATACGAGGTACTTTATTGCTTAGTCTAGCTTTCATGGAAGCTTTAACAATTTATGGCTTGGTTGTAGCATTAGCACTTTTATTTGCTAATCCTTTTGTTTAATATTAGAAATATGAAAAATTTTTATTTTTCATATTTTATTGCCTTGGACTTGTGCTTTGCTTTTTCGAATTATATAAAGATTTCATTCCTAGAATTACTTATTCGTTGAGAAAATAACCCACGGGAAGGGCTGATTTGCGGATGAGGAATTAGCATACAAACTCGCTTTCATCCTTCCCGTTTGTGTTCGTAGGCCTTTTAAGAGGGGTTGCAACCAAGAAGGTAATTCAATATTTCTAAATCTAATAGATTTTTGATTCGATTTAGAAAGTAGGAAACTAGAAATATATAGATATAGGGCAAAGTAATACAAAAAGAACTCTGTTCGATTTTTTAGTCTATCTATAGAGGAGATCATATGAAAAATGTAACCGATTCTTTCGTTTCTTTGGGCCAATGGCCATCCGCCGGGAGTTTCGGGTTTAATACCGATATTTTAGCAACAAATCTAATAAATCTAAGTGTAGTGCTTGGGGTCTTGATCTTTTTTGGAAAGGGAGTGTGTGCGAGTTGTTTATTTCAAGAATAGGCTGGATCCAACCAGATGTACTTTTTCTCTTATAACTAGGAAAGTTATACCTAAGAAAGAAGGGTGCATGATCTCGCGAATTACTTCTGAATAAATTCAGAAATCATATGTAAGAACTATAGCATTTCGTAATTTATTGGAAAATCCACTTTGATTCTCTATCAACCAATAATATGGGCCCATTAACATGGTTAAAGCTAAACTGTTTGAAGTCCAGACGCAGCATGGTACTCTTTCTACCACTATGTTAATATAGAGATGGTTTCAAATAAATAATTTTTATCAATAGAGAACACTCATATTGATAAAATGATTTGAACTACTTATTGGGGATTTTATCCCCTTTTTTAGCCAATGCTGAATCGATGACCTATGTATTGTGTATAAAGTAAGAAAAACTTCTTGGATTAAAAAAGTAAACAATTTTGCTGACAATTACATATTTTTTGTTTGGTCAGAAGAGTCCTCCGAATTTTTTTGTCTTGGATTAGTTTGAGATTTTGATTTCATTTTGGAATATGACAAGAGAATAGAGGATAGGCTCATTACATTAACAAGAAAGATATGGTAATTTACATTGAGCGTGAGAGCCAAATGAATCGAAAGATTCATGTTTGGTTCGGGAAGGGATCATGGAATTTTTGAAATGAATGGAAAGATAATCTACTTTCATTAAGTGATTTATTAGATAATCGAAAACAGAGAATCTTGAAGACGATTAAAAATTCAGAAGAATTGCGCGAGGGGGCCATCGAACAGCTGGAAAAAGCCCGGACTCGCTTACGTAAAGTAGAAATAGAAGCAGATCAGTTTCGTGTGAATGGATACTCTGAGATAGAGCGAGAAAAATTGAATTTGATTGATTCAACTTATAAGACTTTGGAACAATTAGAAAATTACAAAAATGAAACTATAAATTTTGAACAACAAAAGGCCAGTAATCAAGTCCGACAACGGGTTTTCCAACAAGCCTTACAAGGAGCTCTAGGAACTCTGAATAGTTGTTTAAACAGTGAGTTACATTTACGTACTATCAGTGCCAATATTGGCATATTGGGGGCGATGAAACAAATAACGGATTAGTCCTTCTACATTTAGGCATTATTTTTGATTTATTTATTTTTTTTTTTTTTTCAAAAAAGAATTAAGAAATACTCATGGTAACCATTCAAGCCGACGAAATTAGTAATATTATCCGCGAACGTATTGAGCAATATAATAGAGAAGTAAAGATTGTAAATACTGGTACCGTACTTCAAGTAGGTGATGGCATTGCTCGTATTCATGGTCTTGATGAAGTAATGGCGGGTGAATTAGTAGAATTTCAAGAGGGTACAATAGGCATTGCTCTTAATTTGGAATCAACTAATGTTGGTGTTGTATTAATGGGTG
>JARVZY010000085.1:0-28181 GCA_030686995.1 Artemisia argyi
GGACCAATTTAGTAAATTGCAGAGGACCAGTTTTGTAAAACAATATGAAAAGTCCCGCCTTCATTCACATATATAACTAACTTAACCGTTTTTATTACAAGTCAATATATAACTAACTTAACCGTTTTTATTACACAAGTGACAAGTCACTAAATAACCAACTTAACTTCTCATAACAAACCAATTCTCTTTGTTGGATCATCTCTTGACGGTTATTTATAACGAGTACGTTTCTCTTTTATCATACCAATTTCTTAGTTGCATCATTTTCTTTACGGGTTTCGAAAAGTAATATATGTCTCGTTCAGTTTTATCGAAAAACGGTTCAACATAATGGCATGGTTTTGCTGGTGTTCTTTGATTTGTATCAATAATCTGTAGGGTTTTTTTTTTTTTTTTTTTTTTTGTATCTTTGGATATATTATTCATCTAGTAGTATGTTTGTGATGATTTTAAACTTCATTGTGCTATCTTATATGCATTTTTTGTCACTATGTTTTATAAATCATAAGAAAATTCGTCTAATTACATGTTCTTTAAATTTCTTTTGGCATTTTCAAGTTCTATACAACAGATTTATATCGAAACTTGCATTGCTTATTGTTCTATTTGGTGTTCTTTTTCAGGAACTTTCTTTTTCCGTTTGTATTAGAATCTCGATAAGAACACCGTAACTACATAGGCGTAACAATAGTTTGTGGGTAAATAAAGTGTTAAAGAAAATGGCCCGGGTATCCAAAACTAGTCCCTTTCGAGTAAGAAGTCATGCAGAGATGAGAGCAAATGCTAATACTGACAGTGAAAAGAAAGAAGATACGCCTTCAGAGCCAATACTCGAAGAGGAAAATAGTAGTTCAAGTACTAGTGATGAAGAGGAAAACGATCACGAAAAAGGCAAGGGAAAAAGGCCAATGAAAAGAAAAGTGAGAAAAATGAGGAGTGTAATCGAGTTATTGAATAGCACAGAAAAAGTCAAAGAAGTTAGAAAACTAGTTGCTGCATCCAAACAAAAAGCATCTGCTGCTAAAAGAGGCAGGGGAAGAGGGAGAGGCAGAGGGAGAGGGAGGCCAACTAAAGAGCACGGTGTAAATGTTGGTTCAAATGCTGAGCGAAAACGCAAAGGAAAGGAAAAAGAAATTGATGATTTTGAGCTTTCGGATACCGAATTAGAAGAAGCGTACAAAAAATTTAGGTCGGATAGATATTTCGATGATGACTCGGGTAAGGATGGAGGTGGTGCTGGAATAGGGGGGCAAAATCTATCAGATCAGGTTTATTAGAACGTGTTGCGTGAAAGTGTGCTGCTGTCGTCGTTATGGGTTCTTTCAGGGTATAAGCATTTGATACCATGTTACTTGATTCTGTTTCTTCTTTTATTGCTTAAGTACATAACTAGACTTCTGGAAGGTATATGATATTTGTAGTAGGATATCCTGTAAAGAATTGCGGTCATTAGAAGGATATGTACCTAGATGTATTAAGACATTTGTCAATAATCCAAATGATGTTGCAAAATGTTGATCTTTAACACCTTGACATTGCTATGGCAACCAGATATATACATGTAAGGTATACAAAGAAAAAATGACACCCGAATATTGAGTGGTTGGGGCTCAAGCTTGTTCTATAAAAAAGAAAGCGGCTTATATGACCCCAAGTGTTTGTGATACACAAATTCTGCAGCCTGTTAGACACTCGATCGTTAACATGATATTGATTTCCGGTTATTTTCTGTCCTAGCGTGACATATTTTGGAAAGTTCAGTGTTACAGAGATTGGTGAAAATTAGTATACTAAATAATAATCTGTTGAGATGCAAAAGACACAAGACAGATGTTTCTTCAACATAGTTCTTGAATGAGTTGTATACAGAAATTTAACACAACTTGGGCCTACTCTGCTGCTAATATAAAAGAGCTAGCCCAAATTAGGCCTGGCAGATATGGTAAATTAATCAAGCTAGCCCAATATAAAAGAGCTAGCCCAATGAATGAGTTGTATAAGAAATGAGTTTAACCTAAGTTTTGCTACCTCTTAAAAATATCGATAAATCTTTTATATAATTGTTAACATTTATATCACATACTAATAGTAACTCACTAGCGTGGACGTGAATTAGATCAATCAAAGTTATTTATCTGCTCTATAGTTTCAAGCGCTCTTACTTTGCGTTTTCATAGTTATTGTACAAGGTTGTTGTGAGTTTTTGTGATTACAGTTTTCTTAGTGATTACTATTGATGTGATTTCTCAACATATAAGTGCAAAATGTGATTTAGAGTAAAAGATATAGAGTCAGAATCATTGTAATACCATAATAATCATGAAATTTCATCGAGTAAATTAAATACCAGTCGACAATTTATTGGCGTCGTATTTTTCTTCTTTACATAAATATCTTATCTAGTTACAGCTGTGTTAGATTTCATATTGAGCCATACGATCCTATCATGCAACATATGGACTTTTTTGGCTCAAAGTACTGCATTTCTTGTAACCCTACGATGTCAAGTGTCACAGTTATCCACATCGTGGGGTTTGTATGTCGAATATCAAGTGTTTAAACTTTGGAAGTTTTTTGACTTTGATAAAGTTGCCTAGTTTGAATGAGTTATGATTGATGATGATGGATCAAAGGCTAACAGAAAATTGATATATAAAACTCCCAATAATTGCCGCAAAAACTATTTTCCTTGTTTTTTGCATTTTGTATCTTTTTGTTTTTATTATTAGTTTTTATAATCACTGTCTCTTCTAATTTTAGTATAACAGACAACCAATGATTTTACAATTCTTTTTCAGTAATTACGGGATCCTGAACCATAACTTATTTACAAGAATTTATAAACAACAAAATATAGGTGATTGTTACGAACAAAACTAAACATAATGTAGGCTGACCTCTCAATAATAGAAATGACCTACAATAAATATTCTTTGTAATCAACCTTCAAGAATCAATGAATAATTAATAATACTATGAATTTCTCTCAAATCATATAGTATGGGAGCATTGGGCGATATGTTGAGAACCCGTTATTCACTCATTTGGGCGCGTTCTTATGTAGCAGCATTTCTAAGTGTTGACCTGTTCGACCTGCCTTGTCTTGGCAGTCCCATAAGCAATCCCCAGATGCTAACAACAACATTGAGTCGAGATTGCCATATGTTTTTTTACTTTGGTGAGTTTATATCAATCAAGAAATTGTATCATTTAAATGATTGACATATATCAATCGAGATTGCCTAAACATGTACTAATTTTGTGCCTAAATAGACAGTGGTTAATTTATTGGTTTGTGAATAACTTGGTAATGGTGCTCTTACAGTATGTTGACAAGGAGTTAGGATCAAATGAGAAGAAAAAATAAAATGACAAGGGTGAGAAGAAGCCACAATCATACATTTTAGATGCACCTACAAAACTAGATACATCTCCCCTTAAAAATCTCCATCTTATTTGAAATGTGTTGGTAGAATTCTTTCTCATTCTTCTTATTTTAGTTTTTCTTATCACCGTATCTCATCCATGTAAATTTAGGCATGTGATTACTGATTATACATACCATGTCAAATTGTCAAACAATGCTCATAGTATAATGAGGTCCTCAGTTGGCATATAATAATTCCCTTGGATTACCCGATAGATTCTCGACCAGTACTAGGGAATATTAGCCTAAATCAACTAAAGTACAAACCTTGTGAAATGAATAATAACAACAAAACATAGATGTTTCTTGAAATATCCTAGCCGATTCCCAACTGCCGATCGATCAAGTGTGCACATTCGGCTAAATCACAAAACCACACTTACAAAAATCTGAATACTACGTATAAAATAAGACGGGTTCACAATTAACTTATTATCAACTGCAGTGTACAAGTGTAGATGTATTACCATTACTATATTAAGAAATACTGTACTACTGAGAAGACTTGCCTATACCTAAAGTTAAAAGTTGGCCAATATTTTGTTTTCTTACCTCTGGTCTTACTTATTGAGTTACTTCATAAGTTCATATGATATGCATGTGTGCATGTCAAAGACCCCACCTTAGCCCAATCATATTTGTTGCTGGTGTGCAAAATTTCGCTTGAAATAGCCATTGCTACAAGCTTTTACATCATACATACTTAAAACTCCAAAAACATCAAGTAGATGGAACCAATGAAAGATGAAGAGCCTATTGAGATGGCTAAGGAAAAGAAGCTTGGTGGTTTTAGAACCATTCCCTTTATTCTTGGTATGTATGTTCAAATCTTAATTAAACATATATCTGTAGTTTTAGTTCTCTAAGAAGTACGATAACGAGGTTAGCATGTTCAGTCACCCTCTCTTTCATAATTTTATAAACTTTATCTCCCAACAAGACAATTATAATATCTCAAATTTCATTATGTTAATAGACTCTGACCCCTGCAACCCATGGTGGTCATTGGTTTTTGTGGTTGAAGGTCTGATATATATTTTTATGGGCTAAAAGCTAATAGTTTGGCAGGATAGTTAAAATTTTTAACAAACTAAAGTGCATAAAAATTCCATAAAATACAGACAATTTACCAATAACCTATCATGCTTTTTGGACCCCCTACCTTATCCCTTCTTTACTTTTTTTGATCAAGTCATACAGAATCTGTATTCTTCATTTCAATTTCTGAAGCATATTAAACTATGAAGAGTAACTAATATAAAGAAAAATTAACACCTTAATCAAATATGACCAGAAGTTATTACAAAAACTTATATTACTCTCACATTCATTGTGTGCCTGCAAGCTAATAAACATCTTTTATATCATTGCAGCAAATGAGATATGTGACAGATTCGCCGCGACTGGATTTCAAGCCAATTTGATAACATACTTAACTGTACAATTGAACATGCCATTGGTGAAAGCATCCAACACCCTGACCAACTTCACCGGTCTCTCTTGTTTTATGCCCCTTTTTGGTGCACTCTTTGCCGACTCTTTTGCTGGTCGTTACTGGACCATCATCGTCGGCTTGCTCATTTATGAAATGGTTCAGTCCCCTACACACCAGCAGCTTATAAACATTAATTAAGTATTTATCATGTCTATCTCTAAAACGTTAATCTTGTTCAGGGAATGATCATTATTACTATATCAGCATTTTTGCCACAGTCACATCCACCACAATGTCCCACACAAACAAACTGCAAGGAGGCGTCACAGTCTCAGTTATCAGTGCTTTATATATCCCTATTCCTTACAGCAGTCGGGTTAGGAGGCACACGTCCTTGTGTTGTTGCATTTGCTGCAGATCAACTTGACATTTTGAAAATGAAAACTCAAGTGAAAAGCTGGAATTTCTTCAATGTGTACTATTTTTTGGTGTCGTTAGCAAGTCTATCTGCACTAACGCTGGTTGTGTATATCCAAGATACAGTGAGTTGGGGTTGGGGTCTTGGGATTCCAACAATTGCTATGGTTGTTGCATTTGTAGTATTTTTAGTAGGCTCTCCATTTTATCAAAAAGCGAAACCAGAAGGAAGTCCATTTGTTAGACTTGCTCAAGTGATCGTTGCTGCAGTCAAGAAGCGGAAGGTAGTTGTACCAGTAGACGATAAACTTCTTTATGTAAATAAAGAGCTTGATGCCGGTATATCTAAGGATGGTCGACTTCTTCATACCGATCAGATGAGGTTAGATGTGTTGAAAACTTAATGAAAATTACATAGGTTCATTATTCACTTAATTGACTTTTGAACACTTTATATATACTCTCTCTGTCTCTTTAAGGTGGTTTGATAAGGCTGCAATAGTAACAGAAAATGACACCGACTATCTTTCAAACTCGCCAAAACTATGGCGGATTGCTACTGTCCATAGAGTAGAAGAACTGAAATCAATCATTCGGTTATTACCAATTATTTCAACAGGAATAATATATATAATGGCTTATTCCCATCAAAATACTTTTACCATTATGCAAGCTCGCACCATGGACCGTCATGTAGCAGGCTCATTTGAAATACCTCCGGCTAGCATGGCAATCTTTGATGTAGGAGCAATAATTATTACCCTTGCGTTATACGACCGTTTATTTGTCCCCTTTGCATACCGTTTCACTAAGAACCCTGCAGGCATCACAAGTTTACAACGGATTGGCGTTGGCTTTATCATAAGCGTTTGTGCCACATTTGCTGGTTCATTTGTGGAAATCAAAAGAAAACACGCAGCAAGAGAATATAACTTGATTGACAAGCCAACTCAGGTGATACCCATAAGCGTTTTCTGGTTAATTCCTCAGTATTCACTTCATGGTATAGCAGGAGCGTTCTTTAATGTTGGTAAACTTGAGTTTCTTTATGATCAGTCACCAGAAAGTATGAAAAGCACAGCTATAGCTCTACATTGGGCTGCCATTGCACTTGGACAGTATGCGGGGACGTTAATGGTGACTATGGTTCATAAGTACACTGCAGGCTCAAATGGTAGAAATTGGCTACCTGATAGGAACTTAAATAGAGGTAGACTGGAATACTATTACATGCTTGTAAGTGGGATACAAGTAGTAAACCTTTTGTATTACTATGTATGTGCATGGTTTTATACTTATAAGCCATTGGAACAAGAGATAGAAAAACCAGCGAAGATGGAGACCTAGAATTAGTTGTAGATAACAGGGTAGTCGATGTAACAAAGTAAGAAATATCGACTGAATCAAGTACTTAAGCTCTAAAAAACACATAATATGTGTTCTTTACATCCAATGTACCTATTTTTCATGTGCTTTAGCTCTAAAAAACAGAATCAACTAATAAACTGGTATCAACCTGGTTTAGCCTCTAAGACACAACAACAAAATTATTCCATGTACGAACCGTATGATATTAGTGGCTTAGGCCCAGTAAACATACGCCAAAATAAGACCCATTATCAACACTTGGGATAAGCCCAAGTCATTACACAAACACTCCCAGGTTGCAATCACCTGAAGACCTCTTAGGCCGTGTTCACACACGCGCAGACAACTGTCATCTAACTGTCACCCAACGGTATATGACACCTGACGCGTGACAGTAGGCGAGACATAACCAGAATCTAAAGCAAACATGCCATGTACGAACCGTATGAGTCCAAGGAAAGAATGGCACCTGTCATCCTTGTCTTCCCATCAGATGATCAACGCGTGACATGTTCATAGCCATTGATCAACCACACGGGTTCTTCCCAAAACCCAAGATACCTCACTATAAATAAAGAGGTGTCACAAAACAAGAAAAATGGTTCACCTTTTTCTTCAATATTTCACACATAGTGAATACACAAACTTGGTTTGTTTAAGTGTTACCCCGGCTTTAGGGAACCACTCTTCTCACGAGATCCTTACCATTCTTAACAGGAAACAAAAAACAATAACTATCCCAATTTGCATTTAATTAAGTACGTTTTACATACCATACGTAAACAAATATTGAGTATCACAACTTTTTAAACTTTGGAAGTTTTTGAATTCGATAAAGTTGCCTTTGGCTAGTTTGAATGAATTATGATTGATGATGATGGATAATAGTGTTAGTGGATATTTTGTAATGGGCTCAAGCCCAAGTTCCATATTATTATTTGTATCTCTCTCTCTCTCTCTCTCTATATATATATATATATATATATATATATATATATATATATACACCAAGAGTTGAGTTCTAATAAGATCAATGTTAAAATTCTAAAAATAAGATATATTCAAGAACCAATAGGAAGAGGGCAAGTGTATTTATTGCTATTAAAAATCTGAAAATTAAATGTATAGCTAAAAAGGGTTATTATGGGGATTTTATATATCTAACCCTAAATACCCTTCAACCCTAAACATAATATCAGTTAGCCTCCACATTTTCCTCCCTCCCATCTCTTCTCCCTCAAATCCCTCCTCCCTCACATCATTATTTTCCGGCGTCCCCACCAATAATCATCCGAAATCAAATGTACACGAGCTCTCCCGTATGTCCTCCCATAATCTTTTTCTCTTCTTTATATAATTATAGATCTTATTGAGTAACACTCCGGAAAAAGGTGTTTGTTGTTTCATATCGTGTCGTTGTTTTGGTGACTTAGGCAGATTCAAATCGTGGTAGTTTGTGGTGTTTGTGTTTCAGATCGTGATGTTTGTGGCTGGAATAATGTGTTTCGATTAAGTAGTGGCGGAAACCACCAAAGCAACCACGCCGTAAAACCAAAAATACTTGTGTACGAGTGGGTTTGTGTACCGGAATATGATGGCGGGGCAGATATGTGAACCACGATAAGAGTTTGTGTACCGAGATGGGTTTGTGTACCGGAATATGATGTCGGGCAGATCTGTGAACCACGATATGAATATGCTGTCACCGGGGTTCGCCACGCCGCCGCCTGTTGCTACCGGATCAGCTGTCGTCACGATATATTCAGTGCAGCAAGTGATACCCAAAACCACGGTATATCCGGTGTATCGGAATATGCTATTGTTTGGTTTCAATATGTGTATCAAGAACTAGTCGGTTTTGAATGCAAGTTTATCAGATTGTATTTTTTTGTTTTGATGATTTGTTATAGTTTGTAAGTGTGTTAAGTGTTGGAAATATATGTACTTGATGGTGGCCTCATGTTTCAGTTTCATCTTGTGTACAACATTTGTCTCATATATCAGATGGTGGTCCATCGTATACCTTGGTCTCTATTTTGTTAATGTTAATACTCCGTATATTTTTAATGTACCAGAGATGTATTTGTTAATGTAAACACAATTTTTTAATGTACCTGATGTATTAATATATTTACTTGGTGGTCCATTATATATTTGTTAATGTAAATAAAAATATATATTATAAATGTGCTACATGTATCAGGAGATGTACCTGGTCTCGTGTATTTGTTAATAATGTATCTGATGTATATCATGTTATGTATAAAAAAAGATGCACCAGAAAAATAAAAGCCAAATTTTTTTTTTGAAAAAATGACCATATTTGGATTTGAATTCTCTAAAATACCCTTGAAATATTATTTAATCACTATAATGTCACACATTTAATGTTAATCTCATCCAATATAAATGCAATGATCCAATGGTCCATATTGGATCTTACTTTTACCATTTTAAGAATGATCTCATTATAACCCTCCCCTATATACCAAACCATTATTCTTAATGAGATACACATTATTCCCTACTTACATGGTATCAACCTCAGTATACCGATCCTTCCAAAACCCTAGTTTTTCAGTCGATCGTTGGTATCTTAACTAGTCGATTCTTACGTTTCATATCACTGTTTGTTTGATTACTGGTCGAATTTTGTTTCAGTTGATCGTTGGTAGTAGAGGTTTGGTTACCGGTCAATGTTTTGTTACGTTGATCGTTGGTAGTTATTGTTCATCAACTCAAGGTTTATTTTCATTCCAATCATTATATTAAGTACCTACTTGTGTTTCCTGTTGACGTGTATGTTACACGAACACAAACCCTAAACCTAAAACAGTTCGTTCACGTCACCAAATCCTAGCCCTAACCCTAATATTTGTTTAACAAAACCTAATCCATCACAATGACTGTTACAAACGATGCCCGGTCATCTCACTTTCGGACAAACTTGTGACTATCAACAATCTCACATCCCGAGTTCCCATTACATTGGATGTCGATACACTAAATTATGCATCTTGGGTGTATTTATTTTAAAAACCTTTGTCGAGGGTTTAACATTCTCGATCACATCATCTCATCGGATGAAGCCACAACAAGTATACCAGTTCCTCCTACTCCGGAATGGTTGAAGATTTACTCTATTGTTTTGTCATGGATATTCATGACTCTTTTCGAGACCCTTCAAGCACGTCTTGTAGTGGATGACCCTCAAACCGCTAGAGAGGCATGGAATCGTATAGCGACGATATTTCATGACAATAAACGAACTTGTACCATCGCCTTGAAGGCGTAATTACGCTCCTTGAAACTTGGGGACTTGAGCATTGATGCTTATTTTAGCAAGATCGAGTCAATAGCCACCATCTTGATAAGTCTCGAATCTCCCATTAGTAACGATGACATCGTTACATTTGCTCTTGAAGGCTTGAATGAGAAGTATGAGAATGTCGCCACTATTATCGTTCATCGCGAGGCCTTTCCTGATCTCAAACAGCTAAGTCGATGCTCACCTCAGATTGAAGTCGCGGGCTCAAGCTATTGATTCTACTTCGGCTTCACCTATGGTCTTGTTAGCCAACTCAGGTAATAATGAACGTCGTACTATCATTGCTCTTGTTAAGCTTAATAAGCCATTTTTTAACTTTGCTAGAGGTTTTTGTTGTTTTGGTGATCATTGCAAATTTTTACATGGGGGTACATCTAATGGGGTCACTGGTAATAACTCACTTTGGTCGACTAGTAATGCTCGCCCTACTCCTAATATGACCCAAGAGCAAATGACAGAATTAATTTGTAATCAACAAGCCATTTTGATGCAGCTTGGGTATAAGGGGAATAGCAACATAGGACAATCAAATTTATCTATTGGACACACTACTACTCTTCCACCAATAGCTTTTCAGACGGGACCTCATGGATCGGTTCAGTCCATTAGTCACCTTATTGCCCCATGTGGATTTGCACTTCAACCGCCCATTCGTGGCCCTTTTATGAGTTCACATGGAGCTGTCCATTTACTTCAGGCCAAGGCCTGTTCCCAGCCCGTATCTTCTTATCAGCAGGCCTAACCTCTTTCTTAACCCACTTCTATGGGACACTCTGGTCAGCCTATTTGTTTAGGCTCGGGTCAGCCCATTTCTTCAGGGCAACCGGGTCCAATCCAGCAGAACATGAGACTTTATTGCCAAACGCATTAATTGCTATGACTCTCCAGGGTCCTACTTCAGGCAATTGGAATATGGACACAGGTGCTAGGACAACCTGTTCTTTGTCATGCTTGTCAGCTTACGTGAGGCTTCCATTTGTTAGTTCTAGTACTTTGGTTAATTCTTGTTTTGAAATTGTTCACTTGGATTTATGGACTTCCCCAATTCTGAGTCTTTCTGGTTTTAAATATTATGTTTTGTTCTTGGATCATTATTCGCAATATGTTTGGTTTTATCCGTTGGTTGGCCTAGATTTCTTTTGTTTTGTAACTTTGTGAACACTCAATTCTAAGTGTAAAATAAAGTCATTTCAGTGTGTTAATGTTGATCATGGTGGTAAATTTGACAAACACGCTTTTCATAAGTTATTTGCATCTATCAGTATTCAGTTTCGTTTTCCATGTCCAAAAACCTCGCAACAAAATGGTTAGTCTGAAAGGATGATTCGAACCATCAACAATCTTATTCTCACCTTACTTTTTTAAGCTCATCTTCCTCCTGATTTTTGGGTTGAAGCACTCAATATGGTCATTCAATTGTTAAATATTTTACCTTCGAGTGCCATTAACAATCATCTCTTTAGAACCACACCACCCGACTATAGCCTTTTATATACCTTTAGGTGTCTTTGTTACTCTCACCTCGATACCTCTCATAAACTAGAACCACATGCTACACCCTCCATATTTTTGGGACACGCATTGAATCACCGTGGATACCATTGTCTTGACTTAAACAAGCAATAAAATTATTATTTCACGCCATGTTACCTTTGATAAGACGGTATTTCCTTTTGGATCTATGACACCCACATTGCCTCCCTCATATACCTTTTTGGATGAGACGACTAACATCATTTCTCATCTTATTCACTCGTCACCTACTCCAACAAATACTCACCACCCATCGCTTGTTGATCCCATCTCCCCTGTCTTTTCTTGTTCGGCCCTACAAGTTTTATCACCACACGCTACCACACAAACCCATACTCCTCAGCCTAACATTGATAACCCACTACCAAACCAACCCAATACACCACAAAATGCAGCCCAATATAAATATCAGCCAATCACCGCCGCCTCTTCCTATAGTTAACCCAAATTCGATTTCTGTTCATCCAATCGTCACACGTTTTCGTGTTAGGACAAATCCTCCTCCTGATCGTCTTACTCTTCATGTGTCTTCCATTTTACTGTTACCAAAATTGTATAAATGCGTTTTGTTAATACAAATAAACCTTAAAAATGTTTATTTATATTTTACGATCTTCTAATATTTTGTCGATAACAAACGTAAAATCATTTTAACGAGATATATAAAATATGTAACGCTTTGAGCCAAAAGTTTACTAACTCGTTTCATTAAACAAATAAACCTTAAACATATTTAGTTAACAAGTTTACATAAAACCAAAACCATTTTATAAAAACACTTAAGGAACTTAGTTACTTACATTTTATAAAATACATGTTACTTGTGAAAATAAACTAGGAAAGACTTAGACCATCCATGACCCAAAACCAAGTCCATAACCCATAACCAATGGAGCTTGATCCATAACCTATGACCCATTCATGACATTATGCATGACACCAAAATGGGTAAAACCCATGATCCATGAACAAAAGTCTATAACCCATAACCCAAAGTCCATAACCCATTACCCAAGATGTCCTTGACATCATGCATGACATCACATAAACCATGGATCATAACACATAGCCCAAAACCCGGAATTGTAACCCAAAGTCCGAAATGTTGATACCAGATGGCCGGATCCCTGGGTTTACACTAGCCGGGTCCCTGTGGGAAGGGATCCGGTGTAACCTGGTGAATAACGCTCAGTTTTGCCTATAAATAGTGAGCCATTTATCTCTTATTCCTCACCCCTTTTAGACATATCTTCTTTCTATGTTCTAAACTCACTAAACTACTTAGATCTAAGGATCTTTCTATGTAGTCTTTCTATGTGATTCTCTAGGTTCGTTCTAAAAGGCGAGATCACAACCTCTCGAAGACTTGCAAGCTCGTGACATGAGTAGCCAAGATTCTTCTTCTCTTCAAGATCACAGAAGTGCATCTTGTTCTTTCTTCTTCTCAAAGGTGATGTAGATGTGTTGAGTCATTAGGTGTAAAAGGACGTTGGTTCCTTTAGTTGTGTTATATTAGTTGTTTTGATCGGGTAGTGGTTCCTCCTTTGTAATGGAACCCTGTATCTAGCCTTGTACGAACTCTCGAGTTGGGTACTCGGGGAGTGAAGTAGGGCAAGGAAGGTGTCCTTGTAGCCGAACCACTATAAATACTCGTGTTATGGTTGTGTCCTTCTAACTCTATCTCGTTGTTTAGTTTATATGCTTTTCTACTATCAATATCCAACATGTCTAAATTAGATTGACATAAGTCGATCTAAAAGTTTTAAAACGAAGTTTTAATAGGTAAAACTAGTCAACCCCCCTTCTAGTTTTCTACACGTTTAATGATCCAAATTGGCAAACTGCTATGTGTGATGAATATAATGCACAAATAAAACTTGGACTTTGATGCCCCAGCCCATGGACTCCAATATTGTTCGTTGTATGTGGTTGTTTCGCCAAAGTATTTAGCAAATGACACTCTTAGTCATTATAAAGCTCGTCTTGTGGCGAATGGTAGTACGCTGTTAGAGGGTATTGATGTTGATGAGACTTTTAGCCTGGTTGTCAAGCCGGGTATTATTCAGACCGTTCTTAGTTTGGCTACTTCTCGACATTAGCCAGTACATCAACTTGATTTCAAGAATGCCTTCTGTGGAAAACTAGAAGGGGGGGGGGGTTGAATAATTTTCCCTCTTTTTAATTTTATAAAAACTTGGTTTCAAAATGTTTTCAAAATGTTGATTCGAATTTATTCAATTGTTTGTTTGAAAAACATTCAATTAGAGTTTAGTATGAAAACAACATATAATCAATATGATCAATTATATATGTGTGCTTTTGGATTAGTTTTCAAAACTTAGTTTTATGAAAGGTTAATTTCAAAATCTTCAATTAACGTTTTCCTTTTTGAAATCTTAAAACGTTTTGTATCAAATTATCTACTAAGTTAAACTCAATATGAGAAGTGAGAATAATAATATATTAGACCATATCATATAATTATACACACAATCACAATATTAGCTTGTAACTATAATACAATCAATCATCATGACAATATAAGCAACAATCAACACATATTAGCAAGCATAGATATAAAGCGATAAATGCAAGAATAAATGTAAAGAGATAAGAGAAAGAGAATGCAAACTGGACACAATAATTTATACTGGTTCAGATACAAGAACACCTTCTTTTCCCTACACCACTCCCCGAGTCACCCACTCGAGAGTTCACAACACTACTCAACAAGCTCGCTTTTGGGGGAGAAAACCGTACACACCTTTGCTTACACCAATTTCCGACACTAAGCAATATGTCGAGTCCTAATGCTAGCTAGGACCAAACTCACGGCACGACTTCAATCACTACAAAACTTCTACACGACTTCACGACTTCTTCACGACTTCTTCACTACTTCACAACTTCTTCTATACTCTACTACTTATTCGCACATCTACGTCTACATGACTTCTCAACACTACTACTTATTCCCACTACTTCTTACTCACTCATTGACTCACTACTAAGTAAGATCATCTTGATGTACTTATTACATTTACATACATAACTCACAACTTCACATCAACACTAACTAGACTCTAATACATCTTTGGCTTTATGATAGGGAGGATTCTTCTCTTGCACTTTTGAGTGGTGAAAGATTGGATCACTTGAAACAAAGACTTATAATTTTATGATCAAAGGATTTAGAGTGATGTTTAGAAAGGATTGAGACTGAAATTTTTTATGCAAAAGGTCTGGAAAAATAGCAGAAATGAACCTGTATTTACAGACAAACATTTCTGGCAAAAGGAGCGTGCCGACCCCCTTAATGTATGGTGGGCCCCCTTAAATAATTAAGAGGGCCGCCCATTTAAGGGGGCCACCCAGACAGAAAACGACACTTTTCTTGTCTTTTTCTTGGGAAGGTTTATTTAATGAAATTTTAACTGTTTTTTACTAAAATTTTGAATTCATATATTTGTTATGAATTAAACAATTTCCTTTGTATACCAAAAATGTTTTGTAAAAGATATAAAATATTTTTAACATTTTATAAAAATTGTAGTGACTAAATAAAAGTTCCTTTGATCATAAAATGCATTTGGCATTTGTTTATTCATACCTTAAGTGATTGTTGAAGCTTGTTGACGTTGAGATGTCGAGGCTTGTTGACGTATGAATGCATAAATGAATTGTGATCACAAGTAACTTAAGCACTTTACGTTATGTGTTGTAACTTACATCTTTGTCATTATCAAAACATGAAGAGGATGTTCAGATTAAATATCATAATATTTATGCCAACAATCTCCCCCTTTTTGATGATGATAAACTATGTAAACTATAACTCATAGTAAAATGTATAAATTACTTGTTTACACTTCTTCTCCCCTTTTTGTCAAAGCAAAAAGGTGGACTCTTAGACGAGACTTCTACTACACTTCAACCCTTGAGATAGAATGTATAAGGTGAGCTTGCATCATCGTAAGTGAAGCCTTGATCCTATCAACCTCTTAGTGGATCCATGGATCAAATAAATTGCAAGCTTTAATCCTGCATCAAAAGTCAGTTTTGTGCAACAAATAAATACCAATGCTCCCCCCTTGGTGTATGCTCTCCCTTGGTGTATGCTCAAAACTTGTTTTGGCTACCAAAGAATTGAGCGATGAAGTAATCCTTCAAAACAAAGTTAGTAGACAAGTGCGCGCGCACACACACACACACACACACACACACACACACACATATATATATATATATATATATATATATATATATATATATATATATATATATATATATATATATAATGATGATGATAGATATATGCATGACACTAATAGGGGAAAAATATATGGACGTATTAGGTATATGCACTAAAAATATGACACATGCAATGATTAGGACTCAATGAAAAGATTTGACCGACATAAAAGAGTCAAAAGATAATGAAGAAGAAAATGGTACGTTCTTATTTTTTTTAAACGTAGAAGAATGAAAGAGGATGAGCGTGAATGGAAAGGGAAGGTGATGAAAAAAAGGTTGACAAATATGGTTTAGATTAATATATCGTTTGACAAAGGTGGATGATTGGGAATCATGGGATTTTTAGGTGTTTTGTTGGTTTTCGACCGAATGTGGATATGTGAAATGAGGTGGTGGAGTGAGGGTAAGGATGTTGGATTAATGGAGGTATATTTTTGGGTGCATGGATGTTGGAGAGTTTGGTGGTGGAGAGTTTGGAGATGGAGAGTTTGGAGCAGAGGAGGTTGATTAAGAGTTAGAGTGTTGTGCTAGTGGAGGTGTTGGATGAGATCTAGTGAGAAGGTGCTCAATCCAATAGAAATGCTCATTTAAGGCAATGGTTTATTTTTGTAGAAAGATACAACAAGGATAATTGTTGATATGTTTTTCAACTTGATTCAAGTTGTGGAGTGATGAAGGTAAGCTTTAAGGGGGTTGATCCAAGTTGTCTTGGGCAAGGTGTAAAGAAAGAAGAGCACTAAGCTCATGGGCTTCTTTAAGTTCTTCAATGAACTTCAAGTGATCGGAAGAAGGTGATGATGGTGGAGTGTGGTTGTTATTTGGAATAGATGTTTGGACATGCAACATAGGAGTAGCATGTGAGTTGGTGGACTAGGTGGAAATGACTATGTGGAGTTATTGGTGAAGATGGGAAATGACCATCAAGTGGAGATTACTAGGTGAATGTATTGGTGGGAAATGAGCATCAAGTGGTGTGATCGGTGAGAATGAGAGAGCGATGTTCAAGGAAGGAATTTCTTGGGTAGGAGGTGGTGGTGATATCTTTAGTGGTGAAAGACAATGTGCATTGAGGTAATCATTAATGGATGAAAATTAAGGTATGGAAGAAAAGGGTGTTCCATGATGGGAGGGTGTTTTGGATGGTGCATTGGTAGATGAAACAAGATGTGAGGTGTTGGTGATGAGATTAGGATTGTTATTTTGAGATTGAGCATGTTCTTCATAAGAATCATTTGGGTGAGATGAAGGCGTAGTTTTGGGAGCAAGTATGGATGGTTGGTTATTATGAGGAGGTTTGTGAAAGGGTTCATTTAAGTGAACATGAGATTTGAGTGTAAGGTAGAAATATATGTGTGAGTGAGTATGTTTTTCCTTCCCATTAAATTGCTCATCCAGACATAAAGTGTAATCATGAATAAGGGAGTGAGTATGTATGGAAACTCTAGGACACTAAGGTTCTCATGAAATAAGGGTATAAATATTAAGGACAAGAAAAATATCCCTAGATGGATGAGACATATCTTGTGAAATGAATCTCATTAAGACTATTTATCTTAAATGAGTTTGTGATTCTCAAATTATATCAAAACTAGACATTTATATATACTTAAGCAAATATTATTTTCTATGATTTTTGTCAATGCTATATATCATAATTTAACTAGTATTTAAAAAAACGAATTTACCTTATTTATACATTGTGACAAGTTATTTATCAATTCTAATAACTTATATTATTTCAAAAAGGAATGTGTAGTGCATTATCTTGTAACACAACATTCAAGCTACAAAGAAAATGAAATGCATAGAATATATAGTGTGTATTATTCTTAAATATGTATTTTAGCTTGGAGTGATGATTTTAAGTAGTGTGAGTAAAGTTTACATATGTTGTTAGTTTGCTCATATTTGGTTTTTCGGATATGACACATTTATCTATTGCATTGCAATGTAAATTACTTGAATATTACGGATGAAACATCCAAGTCGTCAATCGCACTTCATTGTATATTTTATGCATGTGTTAAACATGTTATTCTAATATTTGGAACACAACTATTGGGCAAGTAGATTCAATATGACATTATCAACACAAGTGTGAGTTATGATCCAATGCATATTCTTTTCATCTACAAAGGATGTAAATATTTTCATATCAATCTAGTGGGATTGAGTATGTAGATTCAAGACTATATATTTTGTTATAATTTGATATAATCTTGAAACTAAACAAATAACAATCCAATTTCTTGTCCACACTCAAAAACCTGTCAATTAAATTTGATGAATATATCAACCATAATTTGAATAATGAATTGATATAATATCAAGATCTTTCTTGACCCTCACAAACACTCATTTAAAACAAATAGGTATTTTGATAGTGTGTTCTATTAATCCTAAGATTATTTATGAGTGAAGTTAGTGAATGATTGAAATTTGACTTATTACTTCATGATTGGTATATGTTTTGTTTATGTTAAAGACTCTTCATTGTTACGTATAATGAACACACTTAGATCTTGAAAATACTTTTTCTTTTATATAACTACTAATGTTTTAAAATGCTTCAATTTATCTTATTAAACAACTTAAGGTAAACAAGGTAATTTGTTGAAAGTATTTAAGTGTGTTGTTGAAAATAGATTAAATTGTTTGAAATATTTAGGTGACTAGATATAACTCATTTACAAGATATTTTAGTAACATTAAGCCATCTATACCTATATGCAATGCAAGCATAATATTGCAATCCCAACGCAAGAAATCTAGCATAAGATCTAGTTAAGTATAAACCGAAAAACTAGCTATAAACTAATAAGGCACATATGCTTAGATATACAATTAGCTAAAATTCAAATAGCAACAATCATCTGATATATTCAATTAACAAAATTAAGACACGAAGAAGTTCACATAATCATGTAGCATAACACATAAAAGCATTTGTCGTTGTTTTATGTATTATATAAAATAATGTTTACTAGGCTCGATTTTATTTGAAAAGAAAATAGTTTCCACCTCATTTTATAATTTAATTAATATCAATATTTTGAAAGCATAAATATTTAATTTTTCAAAGATATACCAACTAGGAATGTCCGAATCGAAGGAAAAGGTAAAATACAAGTTTTACGCTAAAACGAGACAGGCGGACCCCTTAAATAATTAAGGGACCGCCTAGTATTTAAGGGGGCCGCCCAGAGAATTAAAGAGGCCGCCAATCTGGTACTCAAAATTTCATTTTTTGTAAAAAAAATTATTTTCTGACTTTGTTAAAAGTTGTGAAACTTTCTGAATTTGATACCGAACATATAATACTTTTTTAAAGCATAATCTAAACTCGAGCTAGTATAATTAGTGTATATAACATCAAAACTAATACAAATTAATCAACAAAACACTTTTTATATTTAATCCTCCTTAATGGGTAATTTGATACATGGATCGTACTCAGTTTTTAAAATCATTTGCTTTTAAAATTAGAGCGACGTGGCTCTTGTACCAATTGTGGAAAACTAGAAGGGGGTTGAATAGTTTTCCCTCTTTTTAATTTTATAAAAACTTGGTTTCAAAATGTTGATTCGAATTTATTTAATTGTTTGTTTGAAAAACATTCAATTAGAGTTTAGTATGAAAACAACATATAATCAATATAATCAATTATATATGTGTGCTTTTGGATTAGTTTTCAAAACTTAGTTTTATGAAAGGTTAATTTCAAAATCTTCAATTAACGTTTTCCTTTTTGAAATCTTAAAACGTTTTGTATCAAATTATCTGCTAAGTTAAACTCAATATGAGAAGTGTGAATAATAATCTATTAGACATATCATATAATTATACACACAATCACAATATTAACTTGTAACTATAACACAATTAATCATCATGACAATATAAGCAACAATCAACACATATTAGCAAGCATAGATATAAAGCAATAAATGCAAGAATAAATGTAAAGAGATAAGAGAAAGAGAATGCAAACCAGACACGATGATTTATAGTGGTTCGGCTACAAGGACACATTCCTTGCCCTACTCTACTCCCCGAGTCACCTATTCGAGAGTTCACAACACTACTCAACAAGCTCCCTTTTGATGGAGAAAACCGTACACACCTTTGCTTACACCAATTTCTGACACTAAGCAATATGTCGAGTCCTACTGCTAGCTAGGACCAAACTCACGACACGACTTCGATCACTAAACAACTTCTACACGACTTCACGACTTCTTCACTACTTCACGACTTTTTCTATTCTCCACTACTTATTCGTACATCTACTTCTACATGACTTCTCCACACTACTACTTCTTCCCACTACTTCTTACTCACTAATTGACTCACTACTAAGTAAGATCATCTTGATCTACTTATTACATATACATACATAACTCACAACTTCACATTAACATTAACTAGACTCTAATACATCTTTAGCTTTATGATAGGGAGGATTCTTCTCTTGCACTTTTGAGTGGTGAAGGATTGGATCACTTGAAACAAAGACTTATAATTTTATGATCAAAGGATTTAGAGAGATGTTTAGAAAGGATTGGGACTGAAAATTTTTGTGCAAAAGGTCTGGAAAAATAGCAGAAATGAACATGTATTTATAGGCAAACATTTCTGGTAAAAGGAGCGTGTCGGCCCCCTTAATGTATGGCCAGCCCCCTTAAATAATTAAGGGGCCCGCCCATTTAAGGGGGCCACCCAGACAGAAAACGGCTCTTTTCTTGTCTTTTTCTGAGGAAGGTTTATCTAGTGAAATTTTAACTGTTTTAGGCTAAAAATTTGAATTCATATACTACCTCTGTCCCAATTTTATTGTCTACGTTTCCTTTTTAGGATGTCCCAATTTAATTGTCCACTACTAAAAATAGATAGGGAAGTTTAACCAAGTTTACTATATTACTCTTGTTTAAAATTATTATTACATACCTTAAAGAAGACTTTAATTAATTATCTAAGGGCAAAATTGTCATTCTGTCAAAAAGTAAGAAAGAGAAAGCTGTAATAAATGTACTTTTATTGAATTGTGTATTTTTTGTCGGTAGACAATAATTTTGGGACGAATGGAGTATTTATTATGAATTAAACATTTTTCTTTATATACCAAAAATGTTTTGTAAAAGATATAAAATATTTTTAACATTTTATAAAAATTGTAGTGACTACATAAAAGTTCCTTTGATCATAGAATGCATTAGGCATTTGTTTATTCATACCTTAAGGGATTGTTGAAGCTTGTTGACGTTGAGATGTCGAGGCTTGTTGACGTATGAATGCATAGATGAATCGTGATCACAAGTAACTTAAGCACTTTACGTTATGTGTTGTAACTTACATTTTTGTCATCATCAAAACATGAAGAGGATGTTTAGATTAAATATCATAATATTTATGCCAACACCTTCTTACATGGTGATTTATATGAGACGGTTTATATGCATCAGCTTCCTGGGTTTCAGGATTCTGCACATCCTGACTATGTTTGTTTATTACTGCGGTCTCTTTATAGGCTCAAGCAGCCCCTCGGGCCTAGGTTCAGTGATTTTCAGCTTGTATTATTCGTGTTGGGTTTACTCATAGTCAGTGTGATTTATCATTATTTATCTACGAAAAGGGGACTGACACTGCTTATTTATTATTGTATGTTGATGATATTGTTCTCACTGCTTTCTCTATGAGTTCGTTACAGCAGATTATTGGTTCCTTGTATCAGGACTTTTCTATGATTAATCTTGCTTCGCTTAATTATTTTCTAGGTATCTGTTATACGTGATTCTTCGGGAATGTTCTTACCTTAGTGCAGGTATGCTCCTAAGATTCTTGAGCAGGCTCATATGGTTAATTGCAATCCCAGTCGGGCTCCTATTGATACTGAGTCTAAACTGGGAGTTGCTAATGACCTAGTATCTAACCCGACATTATATCAGAGTCTTGAAGGTGCGCTCCAGTATCTTACTTTTACTGCCCATATATTTCATATGTTGTGCACCAGGTTTGTCTTTATATGCATAATCCTGGTGATGACATCAAATAAGTACATTTTATTAGCATCATTTATCCTATGTATATTGCTTGTTTTGTATTATTCTATATGGGAATTGATACTTAATTGTTTACTTTAATAATTCTCAGGTAAAAACAAACAATTGGTCAAAGCTAGTGATTTTGGACGAAATATGGAGCTAAATGATCAAGATTGGAAGATTCTACTCAATGATGATTTAAAGACCATTGCCTAACTTTAAAGAATGCGCCGCATCTAATTCTATCATGCGCCGCATATGAAACTTTGGTCAACGAGGAAAACCCAACTTGTTCTACTCCAGATACGCGGCATTACATTTCATACATACGGCGTATCACTCTCAATACTTCACCAAAAGATGATCCAAGACACAGAAGAACATACGCCGCATAAGATATTGAAGATACACCGCATCTAAAGGCAATGTACGAATATTCCAGAATATTATAATCTTGGACCCCACGCGAAGTTACCTTGATACACCGCATCAGACCAATCCGATGCGCCGTATCGGCCATATACAATCCTTACCAAGAAATCAAGTGAAGATTAGAAGCTTAAAGAAGAAGTCAAAGATTACATGTTGACACTTGAAGATGCTTTCGTATTTTGGCCGTAAAATCTTCATCCGAACTCCGTTTTACCCTGTTCAAGCAGCCACTGAAAGAGAAAAAGGAGATCTATCTGATTCTAAAGGAGATACAACACATTAGGTATTTAGATGCGCCATATTGGGTGATGCTCCATATCAGAATTCTAGATGCGCCATATTTGGTCAGTTTCAGACTTGGAGGCCACGTTTACTTATAGATACGGCGCATCTAGCTCTCTAGATGCGTCGCATCGACCCCGATTTCAGAATCTATAAATACCGGACTCATTAACGAACTAGGGAATCATTCGGGACCCTTAGGGTCATTCCCAGATGATCAAGACACCTCTAATTAAACAGTAGAAGATCAACATTGAAGACCTAAATATCCTTGAAGAACATCTCTAATTATTGTTATATTACTTAATCATTCGGTTAGTGTATCGTATTCACTATGTTTCATACTCTATTCGTTTTGATTATGTTTATGTACCTTGCTACTGAGATTATGGGCTAACACCCTTTTGTGTTAGCCAAGTTTATGATTATTTGATGTTTTGATTTGTTACTAATTCGATTAGTCGCTCATGTGTTCGTTTTGATTACTTATGTTAAGTAGTTTTATTTTATTGTAATAGTAAGCTTTAATCCATCAGGATTGATGGGCTTGTGGCCACTATATTGCTCCCCTTAAAATTGCTTTCCCATTGATTAAAGTTTATATGATATTTTTTTGGTGAATTGTATATGTGCATTGATAACCTTTGTGTCTAGCTGAGTTTTGCTTGGGCTGCCATACCCCCTCCTCGCATACTTAACTAGTGTCTAGATAAGTGGATAGGCATAAGTGATCATTAAGAGTTTACTCGCCTATATTTAGGATCCAACGAGACATATAAGATTACGATACTCATCATATAAAACTAGCAATAAAACAAGTGACAAGCTACTTAATCATAAATAGTAATTATTAAGCAGCTTTATGTGGGTTCCGATTAATTGTGACAGGATTAATTAGAGTGGAATCTAGACTCTAGGGAAACGAGAGGTAGGATTGACCGCACCTAGTCGTGAGCACCATCGCTGTAGGTCTTAGGAACTTATCATAACTTAATTATATATGACTAAACTTGGTTAAAACGTTATTCTTATCTTTGGTGTCTTCATACTTCTATTGTTTGTTTAGTTTAATTAGTTTAATACAAAACCAAACCCGTGCCAGTCTCTCAGGCTGATCCCCCCCTTTGCATTAGTTTAGGTTAATTCAGTAGAGTAGAATACCTTTAGAATTAGTACATTAGAAATCCACTCTTAGTGATCGACACCCTACTTACCAACTAGGCTACATTGATCAGGTACACTGCCCGTTAGTGTTGTTATAGGTTAAGTCGGCATAAAATAAATATTAAAACTTGATCAACAAATAATCACCTATACAACGACACATCACCTATGAAGCGTCATTTCTCAGCTGTTAAACGGATTTTGCGATATGTACATGGTACTTTAGATCATGGGATACAGTTGTTTTCTTCTTCTAATACATCTTTGGCTGCTTATTCATATGCGGATTGGGCTAGTTGCCCTACTACTCGGCGATCAACTTCAGGTTATTGTGTATTTATTGGCAACAATTTACTCTCTTGGTCATCGAAGCATCAACCAATATTTTCTCGATCTATTGCTAAAGCAAAGTATCGTGGTGTTGCCAATGCTGTTGCTGAGACTTGTTGGTTGCGGAATATCATCTGTGAGTTGCATACTCCTTTGTCTTCCACTATGCTTGTTTACTGTGACTAGCAGGGTACCCGCGCGTTGCAGCGGCGTGTACCCTGAAATAAATTTTTTTTGATGATTAATGTATTTTAGTTTATTATGTTCTTTTTGACAATAAATTTAAGGATATCAAAAATTTTGTATAGCCCGTGCCCGTTCGGGCTCGAACCCCGTTGGCCTGTGCCTGTTCGGACTCGAGCCCGTTTGGTCCGCGCCCGTTCTGCTCAAGCCCATTTGGCCTGTTGCCCGTTCGGGCTTGAATATTTGTATAATGTGCTTTATTATTTGTAGTAGTGAAATTTAATGCAGGAATTGTGTTTAATTTGGTTGTATAATTCCTGTGACTAAATTTTGTAGCGAGCAAATGTTATTCATTTATACGTTTTTTCTAACAATAATTTTATGAAAGAATGACTTAATTTTTTAGCAACAAATTTAAATTTCATTAAAAATAAAAATCCATTACAAAATAATTCAAATATATTTAAAAACATTAAAAGTAAAACTTCAAACAAAAACCAAAAGGTCACACGAAATTTTGAGTTACCCACAAATTTTTGACACGAAATTTCGTACCCTTTTTGGATTATAGTCCAGTTCATTTGATGTCCAAACCCAACTACTACCTAATATACTTGGCCCAAACACACTATCCTAATTTAAAATACACTACCCTAATATTTTTGACACTTAAACCTAGTCTCTAGCAGTCATCAAAAGATAGATCTAGTCTTTTCCTTTCACCTACACACAGACCAAAAAATATAGAAGATCCATTTGTTTCTTGTTATAATCGAACCACAAACACCTTCTTAAATCGAGCCTAAAATAGATACTTAGATCTTTTCCTTTTGTTCGAACAAGAAGACAACCTCAGAGACAATTTTTTTTGTTTGTTAGATCTTTTTCTTTTGCTTATCGAACCCTTTGATTCTTGTTATAATCGAACCCTCAATCATGAACGCCTGAACCCACTACCTCTTCTCTTTATATATGGTTGTATTAGATCTATAGGCGTCCAACTTTTTCGAGATAGAAGCGGTGGTGTTGATGGAGTAAAAATATTACTTTATCAGATTCGTGGGGTGCAACTTGTTTTTGTTTTTTTTGTTCTCGGCAGCCGCGTAACGCGAGGCCAAGTCGAGAGTCACGGCAAGGCATGGGTAGGATTAGGATGGATGTTTGGATATGCTTATGTTGTATTCGGATTTGGTTTGTAGTTGGGATTCAGGATTGCCATGGTTTTTAATGGAGGGTTGTACATTATGTTTAAGTAATTGTAATAATAGGTCCAGGGGTGTTTTAAATGCTATTTAATGTATAATTGTAAGATTTTGGTCTGAATTTCGAGTTATGCTTGTTTTCATTGTACACCATGCTTTTGCTTGTTGTAATTCTGAAAAATCCTTGCTTTAAAGTGTTGTAAACATTGCATAATTTTTTGTACTTTTGAATATTTTGGAGAGAGTCATTTGTCTATTATATGTAGTATAGATAATGTCAGTGCCATTTATTTGTCTTCTAATCCGACCTTCAGCATCAACGCACGAAGCATATAGAGATAGATATTCACTTTGTTCGGGATTTGGTTGTTGCTCGTCAGGTTTGAGTTCTTCATATACTATCGTGTTATAAGTATGCGGACATTTTCACTAAAGGCTTACCTTCGGCTTTGTTTGATGAGTTTCGTAACAGTTTAAGCGTTCGGTGTCCTTCCGCTCAAACTGCGAGGTGTGTTAGTCGATGTTTTGTAATGGGCTCAAGCCCGAGTTCTAAATTATTCTTTGTATCTCTATATATGTACCGAAGCATTATGATTAATGAGATACACATTATTCCCTACTTACAAATAGGCCTACCGATAAATTAATATTAAAAAGTAAAACTCTCAATAATTGCCGCAAAAATGATTTCCTTGTTTTTTGCATTTTGTATCTTCTTTGGTTTTATTAATTATTAGATTGGGTGTGTAGTCGTGAGTGAGAGGCCCAACTCACTTTCACTAAATCCCTTCCTCTCACGCGTGATGGACCAATTTTGAGGAGAAAAGCTCAAAAGGGTGAGCCAACTCACGATATGAGGGACAAAGTGAGAATTTAATTTTTGTGAATGTGATCAGTGTTTTTTGCATAGGCGTGTGTTTTAGTGAAGTATAGGTAAATGGTGAGTGGTGCATGAAGGTTAAGGGATGTGTGTGATGAGTGAGTAAGAGAAATTATTTTTCATGGTATAACAAGGTCTTCGAATTGTAATCTAACATTGTGAACAATAATGTCTCAAACTTGCTTACACTTCGATTTAAGAAAACGAATTCAATGGTTCTGCTCTTGGAACGCTAGTGGTGTGTTTGCGGAAGACCTTAACATCACAACATAGGATGTTTCTGTTAGGCTAGGTTTCAGGCTTTTTGTTTCTATTTATTTCGTGTCTTCGCCTTGTTTAGTTTTCATGATTTCGGTATGCCGAATCATGTAGTTAGTTTACAAATATGAGTGTGTTGTCTTTGTAAATCAATGCGGTACTCAGCCGCATTCATGTACTTATCAGTTTTTGAAGTAATATATTTACCGGGGTAAGAAGCCCTTTTACCCAAAAAAAAAAAAAAAAAAAGGTTCCTCGAATTGGCATATAATAATTCCCATAGGGAATATTATTAGCTTAGATCAACTAAAGTAAAAATGGAGAGAAATTATCGAGGTGGTTGATCAGTGCTAGATATAAGACTCAAACTTTTCTAACAAAGTTATACGCCTTTTGAAATGAATGATAACAAACAACAAAACATAAATGTTTCACTAAATATGAAGTATCCTAATCTATTTCCAAGCTGCTGATCGATCAAATGTGCACATTTGGGTAATCACAAAACCACACTTACAGAAAGTCTGAAAACAAAAAAATAAGACTGGTTAACAGCTCATTATACTGTATATGTGTTACTATTACTATGTTAAGAAATATTTAGAAGTCTTGGCTACCTAAAGTTAGCCAATATTTTGTTTTCTTACTCTGGTCTTACTTATTGAGTTACTTCATATGATATGCATGTGATGTGAGCATGTCAAAGACCCCACCTTAGCCCAATCATATTTGTCGCTTGCTTGCTGATTTTTGTTGAAATAACCATTGTAAAAACCTTCACACTACTCATACTTCAAACTCCAAAAACATCAAGAAGATGGAAACAATGAACGATGAAGAATCTGTTAAGATGGCTAAGGAAAAGAAGCTTGGTGGTGTCAAAACCATGCCTTTTATACTTGGTATGTTTCGATAGTAATGCTTTTAGTTTATAGAAAGTTCAATGAATTACTACTTTCGAGTGATGAACTTTTGTCACAGTCATATGTATTGTATTAAGTTTTAACTTGTATAATCATATTCTAAAGAGGTTAGCATGTTCAGTCACTTTGTCTTTAATAATTTTGCTTAAAGATTTTAGTATTAAATCATATATAACTTATATAAACTTTACCTCCCAACCATACAATTGTTATGTAGTTCAAATTTCATTATCTTCATAGACTCTCAGACACCAACAGTCAATGGTGATCATTGGTTTTTTATGGTAAGAGGTCAGATATTTTTATGGGCTAAAAGCAAATAGTTTTGCTGAATGGTTAATTTTTTTTTTACAGACTAATAATTGTTTGTTAAAGTGTATAAAAAGTTAATAAAATACAAAGAATTTACCAAGTAGTATCTATCATGCGTTTAGGACCCCCTACCTTATCCCTTTCTTACTTTTTTTTAGTCACAATCTGCCAATCATACAAAATCTATATGCTTCATTTTCTAAATTTATTTTAATAAATATCCTACTATGAAGAGTAACTTTCAAAAAGAAAAATTAATGCCATAATTAAATATGACCAAAAGATATTACAGAATCTGGTTTCACATTCACATTCATTGTATACAACCTTATGAATATCTCTTAATATCATTGCAGCAAATGAGATATGTGACAGATTCGCCGGGACTGGATTTCATGCCAATTTAATA
>JARVZY010000573.1:0-29761 GCA_030686995.1 Artemisia argyi
TGGTTAGAGATGGGCCTGAGGGGTCCCAGTTATCAGATCTACATAACCTTCTTCAACGGGTTCATTTAAAAGATTCAACAGACAAATGCATTTGCTGCCTAGACCACTCGAAAGTCTTGACTGTGGTTGCTACGGGTGTTATCGGGTTTATCGGGTCGGGTTGAATCGGGTTTTGAATTTTTAAAAAGTGACCCGCAACCCGACCCGATTAAGAATCAGGTTATCAGGTTCGGGTGAGATTCGGGTCGGGTGATCCGGGTTATCGGGTCAACATATCAAATTAATTAATATAACTTTTTAAAATGTAGATAATCATAAAAAAAATGTAACTTGACTGCATCAAAGATGTTTTAGTAACCATTTTTTGAACTTCAGAAAGAATTTTTGTATGAAACAGTATGATACATAAACCATGCAATGAGAGTATAAGTATTACACCATAAAACTAATATTTTGACATAAAGTGATCAAGTAATGAACTTACGTATAACATATATGAAAATGAAAGAGTGCACATAGAAGTAATGTCCCTCGTGTACCGATTGGATTAGTAATCCAATATTGGCTTATAATATTATCTTTTTCTCTAGCTTGTTGCTAGATGTTGTTCATAATATATCGTCATTCAAAAAAAAAGTAATTTGATATCTAATATCTAGCTTCTTGCTTCCATCAAAAAAACGAAATGAGAAAAAGGAAGATATTTATTCAAATTACCCCAACGTCAAACCAAGTACTATGGATATCTACTAAAGAGTATAAAGTTCTAACCATGATAAGGTTTTCATCTATTGACATACAGATTGGAACCTGGACGATAAACTAACCTAACCATACATTGCAATTTGCAAACAAGTTGATTAATTAATCTACTAATTTTGAAGATATTGATTCAAATATGGGAATCAAGGGTCATATCGTCCGGAATAGTTCTGGACTCCATATGGGCTCCATGAGTTGCTCATCAGTCTATTGTTTCAAGAATCAAAAGTAAAATATTAGTGATTTTGTTTGCTTAAAAATCACTCATAATTATTCATAAGTAACAGTAATAAAGAGTGCTTACCATGTCGAAATTTGGATCAAAATCACAAAGATATCCATATAAAGTTTGATGCTCATTGACATGATCCTTGTTATGATTTGAATCGAACGAGCAATTATTTGAAAAGTTTTGACCATTCACATACTTCAAGTAACGAACATAACAAAAGTTAACGGTTATAAATATGAATATCAATATTTGAAAAGTTTTATTTTCATTGCATAAGATCATATTAGCAATTTACCTGATTCGGGTGGTTGAGCTGCAAATTGTTTGAGATTTCAGCATACTCACCATCACTATTAGCATATGCTAAAAGGGAAGCTATATCAGCATCAGTAAACACCAAATCATCTTCTGCTATAGCGGACGTAGAATCATACAACACACCCGTTTGAACAAAATCATGTTGAGATTTCTTGCCTTCAAACCTATATGGATCCTGCCTGAAGTTTAAATCACTTGGATTTCCAATGAAACTCATTGCTAAGTCAATGTTTGAGTGCACACCATTTGATGAATCCATTTCAATAATGCTAGATGGGTAGACAGTTGTTGAGCCACTGTTATAATCATAAATGAAACCATTAGGATTCGGCACAAGCTCAATATTACTTGAATCCGCAACATCCAAAGTATTAGCATGATCAATTAGATTGCTTTGTCCATTGAGATTGTTAGTTGCGGTTTGCATGGAACCTACAAATTAAGCTTGATGTGTCAAGTATACGCATGATCTTATATAAAAAATATCATTTTTATCTTATATCTTTAATTTTACAGACTCTGGTCCGGATATACCTTGATTTGGTAATGCACCTGAATGAGCTATTTCACATGAAGTTATACTGAAACTTGGGGCCTTAAGAAAAGGAACATATGAGCTTGAAGTGTCCAAAACTGGAATGCCGTGCGTTTCCCTATAAGATTGCCAATTTATTTGTTCTTGTGTTGGTTCAATAGCCATCAGTGAAGAGTTCTTCCAATAGCCATTATGATACATTGAGCTCTCTAATAAAATAGGTTTTGAAGCGATTTGAAAGCCATAATTTGCATCAGCTATTTTCTTTGACAATATTCGGTATTTCTGAAGCATAAGAAAATTTGTTTACAAAAAGTATGTTGGAAGGGCAAACAATAGCATCATGAATACAAGATATGAAAATAACCTGTAAATGACTTGCTACATGATCTCTAGTTAATCCTTCCACCTCCATCATCTCAAGAATTTTCCTTGGAATAGCATCTGGAATTTTTAGCACACGAAAAGTTATTCATATTTGTAGTCGTAGGTGATAAAATAAGCGAATTAAACATTTAACATATCAGCATTCTGTTCTTTTCGGATCTTACTATCAATTCCAAGCTTATGAATGGCTTTCAAGAACTTGTTATGCAGAACATCAGTCCACATAATTTTACTCTTTGTGAAGCAACTTCTGTCATCTGCACTACGGCTCCCCATTGATGGAGTCTTTAAACTCGAGTTCTCTTCTTGATCTTCAAAAAGACGACTCCCCATTGGTGTACCTTTGGAGCTTGAGTTCACTTCTTCATCTTCACCAAAAGTATTTTCATTACTACGGTATGTATGATGTGAAAAATGGCTTACATCATCTACATTTTGAGTTTTTTCCATGAACAAATATTCTTCATGCTCAAACCCCATATATAGGATCTCTTCATCATCGACTGGCATCACTATAAGATTTGCGATTAGTGAGATCAGGAACATGTGTTCATTAATTTAAGTAGTTTGAGTTATTTCGTAAATTAACGACTTGCTAGATTTGTTACATTCACTCATTAATTATAACAAGATAAAATGTGCTACCATCAATATACATGACTAATTGCTCAAACGGCGAAAAATAATAATAATAATAATAATTAAAAAAAAATGCTTAACTGTCATGGATCTTTTATCATCCCCAAACCCCCGACCAATAAACGGGTAAATGGATGAAATTTTCCGTATTCATATTATCCGGTAAATGCGAGCCTTTTTCAACTCAGATGTATGTGGTCTCACCAAATACATCTCGAGACCATTTCCGACCCTTTACTATCCACCTCCAAACCCCCCACCATGCATTGCTAGGTATATATTTAGGTTTTAAAAGCAACATTATTTTTCGTATGGCTATAAAGTGAAAAACAACAAAAGTGTACATATCTTAATCTATGTGATTAGATCACTTCATTACAAAGGATAGTTTTTAATCCTTGAAAAAAGATTCTTGAGATAGTTTTCTAATTCTTGAAAAAAAATTCATCTTTTATACAAGGCACAGATTATGTTATCGTCACTATAAACATGCGACTATTAAATTTCAGGATTAAGTTATTCATACATTACTGACTTTCAATTTTTATTTTATATTTTTTTAATGATAATTTTTCACACCTTATATCACCTATCTCACAAATACCTCTAGCAAGGTTTGAACCCACAATCTTTAGATTGGTTGGCAACTCACATGCGACTAAACCAAAGTCTTGAGTTTTCATTAGTAATAAATGTTTTTGCATAGGGACGAAAAACTAAATCACAACATAAAAAAGGTGGTACAAAATTAGATTTTCAAAAGTTATGTCATATTTATTTGACTCGTCCATTTAATTTAATTAAAAGTAACAACGAATTGAATGACAAAATAAAGCGCTTGGATATAAAAGTATAATCCATATATCTTTAATTTTTTATTTTTGAATACAAAAAGGAAGGAGGTCGATCTCATGGAGAAAATAACACTGCGTAAATTTTTTGTGAACACAATTGTTTTGAGACGAAAGATATAACGTAAGCACTAAACTGACCAACTGAAAAAGTAAACAAACTATTTGTTGTCAAAAATTTTTCCTATGACTACTTACATTAACAGCCAATGAATCTATATGTTACAGTTTTTTCGATTCTGATCACCAGTGCGATATATAAGACACATATAGCTTAACCCGGCATACGTATCAAATAAATACATACATGGATTAAAACCAAATAACATATAATTAAAGCTTCAAAACAAATAATAAGACGATAATTAATTTCGAGATAGAAAAGTATTCTAGGTTCGTATCCTCATACCGTTAATCTTCTTAGCAATGCAGATGCCAGGAGTTGTTATGCAATGGCGAAAGATTCTTAGCCGAAATTGATAAATCTGAATATAGTCTCGTGCAACATACAATATATTTCTATTACGAAGCAAAGCTAACTGTTACAGAGTGCGTCTTTAATTTATAGCAGTTGTGTACACTGAAAGTTATTATGATAGTTTGAAAATTATATATGATGTAACTATATATATATATATATATATATATATATATATATATATATATATATATATAGGGGATATGTTGGCTACAATTATTGTAGCCAACTAGCTACAATCCTTTAATAAAATTACATAAAAAAATATTCAGGACCCACAAAAATAAATCAGGGACCCACAAATGGACTCAGAGACCCACATAATATAGCACAAAAATGTAGAGAGTTAGCTACAATTAATTGTAGCTAATATTTTCCCATATATATATATATATATATATATGTTCAATTTTCACATAAGTTTTTCAACATAACAAGACTGAATTAATGAACATTGACCGTAGAAGGTCAAAATGATGACTTAGCAACTTTACTTTTTTGACCAAGGTTAATATTTTATTGAATTATACAGGTCAAAATGTTAAATATAGTACTCGTATTAGACAACGAATATATATAGCATAGCTGATGTTAACAAACTTACAACATAGGCACTTAGGCAGTATTGTGGTATAGTTAGTTGAGAAAAAAAATTAGTATGTTGTTGCTGAAGGTTGACCAATAATTTAATTTCTCGAACCATCTTTTTGACTATAGAATGTCTTAAAGTGATCATTTGAGACATTAATGAGCTCGCAAGTAATATGATGTTGCCAGTCCATGTCAGAACCTTAAATGTATTGTGTTAGGTGATCATTTGGTTCAATTCTCAAATTTCAAATTCGGTCAATGAAATGGCTAATCTGGATATTGGCAATGGGCCAAATAATATTTGTGTTGGACCCTGGGCCTTTTTTTAGACACTTTAGAAAATCAATTTTTGGAGAAAAAAGTTGGTGGGCTCATTGCTGATGACAATGGATCATTTAATCGGTTTTAAAAGAAAAAGAAGAGAATAAAAGAATATCACTATATCAATTGCAACCAGAAAAACAAATTGAAATGCTGTAGGTATTGTGACACCCTTCAATGGTGTCGGAGGGTTGCAATGGGCAAATCAATGGAAGACAACGATGATTTTGATGACGATGATGATGATGATTAAGTTTCGATTTATCACAAGGCGTTGTTATTTAGGAACGTGTCTTTTTTCTAAAGTTGTGGTTATATAGTTTAGTCTTTGTAGGTGGTATTTTCATTGTGGTGTTTTATTTGCTTTTTATTGGAGTGGTGTAATCATTAGCTTCTTGCTAGTTTTATTTTAAAATTAACTGCCGTTAAAAAAAATAAAATAAAATAAAATAAAATAAATTGTTCAATTCTCCAATAACTTCGTAAATATAGTCATAATTATATCATACAACACATTGAACACATGGACTCAACAAAAATGTTTTATAAAAGAGGAATTTGCAAAACTGTGAACTAAGATGACACTTATTTTTAACTTGACTAAATTTTGTAACATATTACTAAAACAAGGACACCGAATCACGTTTGTCGAGTTTACCCTTTTGCACTTACTACACATATTTATCACTTTTTTTTAATAGCCATTAAACCTCCAACGTCACATAATCAGTCGTATCCCCTCGCACGCACCTCCATTCTTCTTGTAAATAACACCGTCTTCACCACTGTGCCACTCCAATCATGATGACACCCATCTCGTTCATTTTCCTGCACACCAGATTTCGACCGAAACGATCTCAAAGATATTGTGATCCATGTGCGAAGAGAAACGGGACACCGTTCACACCCAACGGTTGCTTGACTTCAGCTGGGTTTGCGTCTTTTATTCACAAATCGCCAAGAGAGAGAGAGAGAGAGAGAGAGAGAGAGAGAGATTGATTACGTATTTTGTATTTATTGACGTTTCACACGCGTTCATTTACATTATGTATTGTGTATATTGGGCTTTCACGCAGATTAGTCAATCCTCATGTGAAACCCTTAATGCTTGTTTGTGTTACTTCGTTACACCTTACACCTAGCCTACTGATATAAGTTTTATTGACTAGTTCTTAAATTTATATTATGTCTTGATTACCTAAGGTCTACCTAAATGCACTGACAGATAGTGTATCCAGTCGTGTGTAGATTAGTAACTGGTAAAATCGAGGTCGTCCCAAGAGCTATGTGGTGTGGATCCTATTTGAGTCTATGTTACGTTTTTAAAATGGCTTTGAAATGATTTGATTTAATTAAACTAAATAAAAACAATAATGAAATAAATGCTGAAAGTAAATAGAGTTGTAAACACTGGGACAGAAGTGTACTAGCCTAGTTAGTCATCCTATATCGCCATGACTATGTTTTCTATAAAACTATTCCAATGCTTCAAGTGGGGAGGACATATATCACTAGGTTCCTTTGGTCGATTTCCCTAGCCTATCTCCCTAGAATTCTGTCGGGAACTACCCTCTGTAAGTAAGTCGACATACGGTAGACTAGTTTAAATAACTAAGTACCACTACATGCTAGATTTATCTTTGTATGGCCCGGCCTCTCGGATCTTAGACCATACTCTAATTACCTAAGTTTATCCAACCCGGAAAGTGGTCCTTTGGTCGATTTGCACACAAGGCAAATGTCTAGTTGTCATCCCAACCATTTCCCTCGCAACCTAGCTATACTAGGGTCCTTTGGTCGATTCGTCTAGCATGCCAGATATAACCAGTTCTTCAAAACTACCACAACTAAAGGATCTACGATAAACTAAGCATGCACACACTAGGAGCATAAAGAAAAGTACAAAAACATAATCACATTGATAGAGAAATCATAACTTAGCCGATCATACTATAAAGTACACCCAAATCAATGTTTAAAGAAGACATGAATTCAAAATGTAAATTAAACAATGAAAAACTAAAACTTATGGTGTTTTAGGCATGATCTCTCTCTTGGAAATGCTCTGTACGTTACTGTAGAATGCCTCCTAGAAACCCCCTTCGTTCTCTGACTTTTGGTGGTGAGAAAGTTGTGTCAAATGCAGAGTTTGGGGCTGGTATTTATAGGCCCGACACAACTACGGCGTAACTTAAAGAGTTAGTTATGCCATAACTAGTGTTATCATGAAACGATCTTATCTATTAATATTGGCTACGGAGTGTTTGTGATGCTGGTTTCGCCGTAGCTCCTTAGGGTTTCCACTTACACCGTAATCTTGAGGTGTAGTTACGCCGTAATCTTGACAAAATCTTGGATCACGTACTGTTTCTTAACTACGCCGTAACTCCATGAGTGGTTACGGCATAGCCTTCATAGCTTACAAATTCTTCTAAGTCTTCGAATGATTACGGCGTAACCTCATGAGTTGGTTACGTCGTAACTCTTGATAAGCGTTGACTAGTCAATATATTTGAATTCCTGGCTACGGCGTAGTTGAGAGTATGAGTTATGTTGTAGCTAACTTCAGCATACTAAGATGTGTATCTTTTTCAAGTTCTTTCTAATTCCTGCGTCTCGATAGCTTCTACGCTCGCTTGTAACCTGGATACGAAATATAAAGAAATCAAAGTATATATCCATATAAACAATACAAATAACGAGTATATTAGGGGGAAATTGACACTTAAATATCAGGATTATTTTATGTCATCAAATATCCCCCCACTTGAACTCTACTTGCCCTCAAGTAGACCTTATTAGAATCATTTCTAAAAAGATATATATTAGCCTCGCTCTTTTTGTAAAGATAACATCACACAAGTGAATTGGACTAGATATGATTAATGTTGCTCCCTTAGGGACTAATGTTGTAAATGGGGCAACCTTATCGTGAGATAGAGCCTTTAAATACCCCTCATGACTCTCAATGAGGGGTGTAGGAAATCATTGTGTATCTTACATTGTGTCAATCTAATAAACCTTTGTTTTCTTCACCTTTCTCTATCTACTTTCTCTCTCTAGAATAATGATGTTTTCCCATCAACCTAGACCTCCGGAACGTGTTTCTTGTTTACAAAAAGTGGCATCAGAGCTAACAAGGGGCGAATCGTGGTGTTTTGTGGTGAAAAATTGTGATTTTTGGTGTTTTTTTCTTGGAAAAAGTACATTTTTGGCGAGTTAGACTTGAAGATTAGCGAGTTACGTTTGAGTTTAGCAAGTTAGCATTGAATATTAGTGAGTTAGGCTTGAGTTTTAGCGAGTTAGACTTGTTCTGCGAGTTAGTCAGCGAGTTAGCCAGCGAGTTGGTGAGGGAGTTAGCCAGCTAGTTAGCCAGCGAGTTAGCCAGTGAGTTAGTCAACGAGTTAGCCAGCGAGTTAGTCAACAAGTTAGTCAGCGAGTAAGCTTTGTTTTGGCGAGTTAGCCTTTTAGTGAGTAAGCTAAAGTTTCCTTATAGTTTATCTAGTAAGGAATTTTTGCTGCTTTCTCCTAAGGGGAACTATACTACGTTGATTTTAACTCTCCGAGTAAGAAAAAAATTCCCAAAACACACCACGTATAGCTTAAAAGATAATCACAATCAAATGACAACGGCTAGTATCTGATGTTTGCGACTATGGGGTAATTCTTTATTGTTTATTTGGGTTTGAAGTAATGTTTCACGGGCATGTGTACTTATTTATCTCAAAGTCTAGAGGTTGGATGGATGCATGACTTTCAGAGATACTTGTCTAGGCAAACACTGACACTAATAGTGATTAAGACATGGATTATCTAGTTATACCCGATGTAAGGAGTTACATTGTAGTACTCACGGGTTATAGCTATCACTTTAAGGAGTTACGTTGTAGTACTCAGTGTCACATGAAGTTGTGGAAATTCCAAGAGTTGGATATTTCATATACTATTTGTTGGTTTGGGTATATGGCACTACCTATACTTTAAAGAGTTACGTTGTAGTGCTCAGTATAGGTTCTTAGTCACACTATCGTACAAGATTAAGTCACGTATCTAAGGGATGTTTACTTCATTCTCAGATCAATTATATTGGGTTGTCTCCATTAAGTGGCCATTTACTTGCCAGTTTGATTTTGAAAAGGTCGCTTATAGGTTGAAGAGAAGAGATGAGATTGTAGAAAAAGAGAGTCATATTTATTTGACATATTCTCACAGAATCATGCTTACACGGCTTCAATATTGCATCAAGTACAAGGTAATTTATGGCATGTGCACTACACTATGATGATTCCGATACCTCGCAATCATCAAGAGGGAGAAGAACATGCCAAAAGAAGCAGTGTTTCACCTTCAATGATTGGATTGACTGAGAGAACTGGGCTTAACATCGTGAATGGAGAAGTAGTGTATGTGCATCGTGGCTTATTACCAACTTGAATGCAATACTTTGTGAGGTATGTTGTTATGCTGCTACCTGACCGCACAACCATTTTGAAGATTTCAAAGTATCTTGTCTACTTTATCCGCTGCGTGATTAGAAGATTAAAGATATATCATAAGGGTTGTCAGTTTGGGAGGGAGCAGATAAAAGGAAAGGCTCACTAGTTAGGAGGGAGTAATAACCTAACTAGATCATTACGGCACACGAAGTTCAGAGCTCCAAAGATTAGTGCCTTTAATGGACAAAGATCAAATGCCAAAGTATTCGGAAGAAGGAACTTCAAGGATGATGCATAAGGAGTTTAGAGCTGAAAAAGATCAGAGCCGTCAGTGCCAAAGATCAATCCCGAGATTGTCAGAAGAGAGAACTTCAAGTCATCCTCAGTATCTTGACCACAGAGACTATGCACTTCAACAACGTCAACATAGTTTATTATTTTTGTAATTTACTTTGTTTATGTATTTATAGGTCTCATTGTAACCATTCACGTGTGACGATATCTTGGAGGGAAATTGTTAGCCTTGCTCTTTTTGTAAAGATAACGTCACACAAGTGAATTGGACTACATATGATTAGTGTTGCTCCCTCAGGGACTAATGTTGTAAACGGGGCAACCTTGTAGTGAGATAGAGCCTATAAATACCCCTCATGACTCTCCATGAGGGGTGTGGGAAATCATTGTGTACCTTACATTGTGTCAATCTAATAAACCTTTGTTTTCTTCACCTTTCTCTATCTACTTTCTCTGTCTAGAATAATCATGTATTTTGATCAACCTCGACCTCCGGAAGGTGTTTCTTGGTCACAACAATATCCCCCAAGTAACTCGGGAAATATGAGATTAAAAACTTCCTATGTTAGAATTTTCAAAGTCTAACACCTCACGAAATGGGAAACAAACACTTCTACTCTCTCTAATCTAAGTGTCAATTTTGGGGTGATCACTCAAAGCACAGTCATAGTATGTATTCTATCATAGGCTTGGCGGTTACAAAAATCTCCACCACTAGAGCTAAGGTCGAAACAATCCTCGAAGGAAATATTGGGTGAACAAATATAAGGCTAAGGGTGTAGTGTCGTTGCTAACATACCACGACAAAAGTGACAAAGACCATCGATACATGACCAGAACGCTGGCCAAGACACCAATGACTCCTTGACAATCACCTAGGCATGATTTACGACTATAGGGTAGGATAAGACATGGGAATGCACATAATGAGTGAAAAATAAAAATAAACCAAGCAAATAGTCTAAGCCTATAACCAAGTCATCACTATTTACCATTCATCCAAAGTCCAAGCTTTAAAACTAAAAAACCGGATCATAACAAGTAAATGTGTCATTAATGGATGTCATGATGGACACATTACTTGGTCTTCATGTTGGTATAGAAACATCACCAACTCAATTCTTCAAATGTCATCGAAGTGGCTTCCTCGATACTAAATCTTGATAAGCTCACAAACTTGGTGCTATACAAGGGTGCACCATCACTACAACTATTTACAAATAGCAATTCAATTTTTTTTAAAACATAACTAGATACAAGAATATTCACATCCCCCCACTTGAGATAAATAATATATGAGAATTTTTTTTTTTGGGGGGGGGGGGGGGGTTTCTTCTGATGATCTTCAAATTTTTGTCTTTGACGTAGGTGTGATTCTCGAGTTTCAGTACTTAGACCTTGAACTTGGGCAAACAGTGACTTCTCAATCATAAACCAAGACTACACGGTAGGCTAAGGTGAATAGTTATATCGAAACAATATATTATAAGGGTCTGAAATGAAATGAAAGGCTCAAAAGGGTGTATTTAGGGGTATCTTGCACTAAAGGTGAGTACAACACAAGGGTCAAACACGGGGGTCGAAAAGTCGAGGTGACTAATCGATAAACACGCACAATTATATACACATATGGCTATTTGGGTGATAATCCTAAAATATTGCCTTCTTAAATAGTTTCTCCCAAATGTATCAAGCTAACTCGTCACACTGCTCGTCTATGGTCTCAAAATGATGTAAAGACCAAGTTCTAAAGTTTACAAACTACCGGTACACTCAATATTTGGTAGATTTGGGGTAAATTAGGGGAAATGGATAGGCTAAATGATAAGGATTTATTTGATACCATTTTAAAGGGTTATTTAAGCCTAAATTCGTGATTATATGATTAAATATTGCTACAAATCATTTCTTTTTGTATTTTAGGTACTTGGGATGCGGATTCTGGAAATTGGATATTTTTGGACATATTTGGGTGTAAAAGTGAAGAAAACGACAAAGTCATGAAAATCCTGTCAGAATAGTACACCAGACATCGTCACATTATCCTTTGTGACACCGTCGCTTGCTATTTTGGAGCTAGAAGAATTAACATACGTCGCTTCAGAAACAAAAGTGGAATTAACACTTGACGGCGTCAGCTTATACTGAAGATGGGTGTCATGCTTTATCATTTGCTAGTGACGGGCAAAATGGCATACACTAGTTCAAAAAGTTCTATTGGTCACGCATGGTCGATTTTGAAATGTCACACTGTAACATTTATACATGACTAAATGTACCAGAATAAAATAAACAGCCACACTTGATCCGACTTGTGTGACCATTTCGGAATTCTATTGTCACACATTTGAATATTTATGTGACTAGAGGTAACTGAAAAAAAAAATTTGGATTATTTAGTCACTTTTAATTCGGGACGTGTGACAGATACAAATGAGCTCGAAACATTAGTCACACTATATATACATGTATGTGACAAATATGTCACACAATTGAACAGTGTGACCAAAATCCATATATGGTGACATTAGGTAATTGTGTATGTGGCTAAATTATATAGTCAAGTTTGTCACACATTATTTAAACGTGACTGCTATTCTTTGTTGAATATTTAGCCACATAGCATTTGAAATGTGTGACAACGGAAAAGTAAGTTTGAAGCGTTAGTCATGATATGCATTTAATAGTGACAAATATATGTCACACACTTGACGAGTGTGACCAAATGTCATATATGGTCACACTAAACCATAGAAACATGATTAAGTTTAACGAAAATTCGATACATATGGTGATGCGTGGGAATTGCACCAGGCTTTACCTCTCGAGGGATCTCGAGAAGCTTACTGATGAGGCAAAAAATGAACCACTTTTAGGGGGTCATTTCAGCCCGGAATTGAATTTATTGGATCAAATATTACCCTAAATCGTTCCTTTTGTGGTTTTAGGTACTTTGGGAGTGAATTCTGGAAAAAGAAGCAATTCGGATGTTTTTGGAGCATAAAAGTGAAGAAAACGCCAAAGATTTAATTTTCCATGCTGAGAACAGTACCTGACGGCGTCAAGAGGAAAACCCTGACGGCGTTAAGAGTAAATTCCATGATGACCCAGTGCAAACCTGACGGCGTCACAACAAGGGCCTCAAGAGTTAAATTGGTGACGGCCTACATAAGGTGAATACATGACGGCGTCAGACCCAGATCTAGGCAGTCCGAGAAACTATTTGGCGGCGAGATGACGGCGTCAGACATTTGTTCTTGACGCCGTCACCTATCAAACTCTATATATAGTTTTCTATTTTTCATTTATAAAAGAGAGGAACTTGTGTGGAGAAAACTAGGGCCGAACTTTGTAAACCCTAGGTCAGATTTTACAGTGTTTTCAAGGGTTTTCACACCTTGAATCCTTCCATGTTCAATTGAGATAAGTCTTCTCTTAATTCAATCAATATGTCTATGTGTTGGTTGATTATATCTTATGCTTGTTTTGATTTCAACATGCTAGGCTAGATCTATCTTGTGTTTGCTTAGATCTAATGAAACCTAGATGTTAATTATGTGTTGATTACTTGTTTATGGTTGTATTGGATGAATGATTTCAATGTTAGACTTAAGAAAACTGGCAGATCTCCATTGTGTAACATTCTTGAACGTCTTAGGAAACATGAACCGATGTGTACTAGGTTTTATTGGTTGTATTTAATGCATGAGCAAATTCTAGTGATCCCATGTTAGGAGCTTCTTAGCCGGCTCGACATAGGAGTGAAGTAGGCGCTCATAGGATTGGGGAAGTAAGTACGCCACCCCATGAATGATATTAAGGAATACAATCCATCATCCACGCAACTATAACAAGTAATTAACGTGTAAAAGATATCTAGGGAGTAGTGAAATCTAAGTAAACACAATTCTCCCGCATATTGCTCACAACTTTAGTTTAATATAGTTTATTTTCATTTCTAGTATTTTATTCTGATTGCATCTTAGTATTGGGTTAGTTGACTAGCAACTAATTCCGCCCAACTCCTTCAAACCCGAGATTTTTACTTGCTTTCTAAAAAATATAAAAATACAAAAAGAATCATCCCTCATCTCTAGACCTAGTCTTTAGGTTTTCTAATCCTAGCGACACTATTCCTAGCTGAACGATCAATCCCCCGATACTTGTCATTATACTATACTACATCGATCAGGTACACTGCCTGGTGGGGGTTGTAAGCTTCTCGAGATCCCTCGAGAGGTAAAGCCTGGTGCAATCCCTACGCATCAAGTTTTTGGCGCCGCAGCCCGGGGAATAGTTATTGTCTAGGTTATAATCTCTTTTTATTAGGTCTACTTGCTAGATTCCTTTCTAGTAAGATTTTATTTTTATTTTTAGGATTTCTTTAGTCTATCTATTTCTTCGTGTTTTTGTTAGTAACTCTTCACCATCTGACATCATGGACCATGGTAACATTTTTGAACCCGTCATCCCACCACAACAAAACCCACCACTAGAACCTCTTAGGCCCCGAACCTTAGGAGAGTATTCCCGACCTAGCCACCAAGGCTATCGAAACACTATTGAGCTCACCGGAGCCAATGTGACCCCCTTGCGATCTGAAACCATCCGGTTGGTGCAAAGCGGATGTGCATTCCATGGACTTCATTCCGAAGAACCAAACCAACATCTCAAGGACTTCCTTAAAATCGTAGATTCTATAGACCTTGATGTTACAACTAGAGAGTCAACCTGATTACTCATATTCCAATTCTCTCTACGTGATTAAGTTAGCCAATGGCTTGAACGATTACCCGCAGGCTCCATTACCTCATGGGATGATATCACCACTCGTTTCCTTGCTCAATTTTTCCCACCGGGGAGAACTACCAAGCTTAGAAATGACATCTTGATGTTCCAACAACGTCAAAATGAAACTCTTTATGAAGCATGGACTCGATTCAAGGACTTACTCCAAAAAGTCCCTCATCATGGCATAGATCTTTGGCTCCAAGTCCAAATCTTCTATGTCCATATCGATCTCTCCACAAGGTGAGCCATTGACCAATCGGCCGGTGGTAAGCTACGTGATCTAAGTGCAGAACAATCATGGGAACTCATAGAAGATCTTGCTCTCTATGACAACGAAAGTTGGAATGACCCTCGTGACTTGAGCAAAACGGTCAAGGCAATATCTTTGCCTTCGAACAACTCTAGCACTCCCGACTGTAGGATCATGGAACTTGAAGGTCGAGTCAAGTCTCTCATGAAATCTTACAAAGCTCAAAAGCCTTCAAGCCAAGTGAGCAGAATCGCTTCCGCATGTAAATTGTGTAATGGCCCTCACGAAACTCATAACTGCATGGAGCTTCCAAAACACGCTTATAACGAATTCACATCGTCACAAGTTGGTCGAGGCCCTCGAAACTCTGACGAGGCCTATGAGGCATGGAAGGATAAACCTAATTTCAGAGGGTACCAAACGCGGAGCGTATCCTTCAATGACTCCTCCCCACTCAAATGGTCCGAGCATTTTCCATCACAGAGCACTCCTAGGCAAAGCTGTGAAGATGCCTTGCGAAAATTCATTCTATCTCAAGAATTGCAGCTCTCTACGCTCGAGGCTAAATTTAGACAACAGCAAGCCGATATGAATAACAAGATTTATAATCTGTTAACTGCTATCAAAGAGCACGCTGTTAATAAACCAATTCACGCTGATGAGGTCAAATCTGTTACCATCATGAATCCGCCAACCTCTCCTGTGAAAATAAAAAGTCCTAGTAAGCTATTTAAACATCTATCACCAAAAGCGAAAGACCCTGCCAATCCACTAGGACCGATCCATTTCGTAAATACTATCACCACGATATCTGCTTCTACACCTAACCTGAACCAACAACAAACTAGAAATATGGGTCATACAGCTAAAGATGAATCCTCAAGGTTGGACCACGAGTTGGCCAAAAGCCCTACCAACTCATTCGAGCAGTCCGCCACACAGGAGTCTAGCAAATCAGATGAGGGGAAAGAGAGATCAAAACTGCATACGAGAAATCCAGCCATTTTGGGTAAATCTATTATAGAGGAACCCGAGAGAGAAATGGAGGATGTGACTAGTGGGAGTAATGATAGGACTGAGGAAAGCAACTCTAAAGTTTTCAAGATCTCTTGCACCATTAAGAAAAAGCTCCTAACCGATCGTCATATAGATCCTAACCTCTCCGTCAACATAATCCCCCTTTCCCTATACCACAAAGCCTTCCCAGAACGCATGGTGTACGAGAGGGTCAATAATGCATGGGTAATAAAAGATTTATCAATCATGATTGGAGAACTTGTTTACAACACTGACCTCACTGTGGTCGATGACATAGACCCTTTCACCAATCAAACATTAACCAACCTTGTTCTAGGGAAACCATTTATCAATGAATCAGGAGTAATCCTTGATAAGAAGGATGGTAGTGCATTGTTCACCAATGGTGTCAAGAAGGTAATTTTTCGTAGGGGTAATGAGGAGGTGTACGAGTACCATCCTTCCCTTGAAGGGAATCTATATGGATCAAGGCTATAGGATCGAGGAAGATAAGGAGGTGTGATCCGAATAATCTCAACATTCCCTGCATGATCGGTCATAAGTATTTCAATAACGTCTACATTAACGTATTCCTACCTAAGAATTTCATGTCCCTATTCCACTATAATAACATATGTAGATGGGGAATGCTTTATAAGGGCGAGAAAGTGGTTGGTAGGGATCATGAAATCCAGGTGTTCGTAGGAAATATGGCATTCACTATGGAATTTATGATCGTGGACACCATCGAAGACTACCTCAACCCGAGGTTATCACAAGTTGCTTTTGGAGCACCCTTTTGTGAAATCACTAATTTAATAGTTGATGACCGAAAAGGAATCATGACCTTCACTGATGGAATTAGGAAGGTTTCATACCAAACACCGTACAAGAGAAAAGATCTTAAGGAAATCGATTGTGACGGGCTTGATAGGCTAAGTTCCCAACTTATTTTGTGTGATGAAGATGTGCGGAGAGGATGTAAGAATACTTCCGATCTATCATGCGGGTTCTTTATAGATGTTAGTAAACTTGGTTCTAAGTATCGAAAAGATGTCTTTGAGTTCGAAGACCCGAAATACTTGCACTATGAAAGCGATACTGGTATAGGAGACGACCTAGAGAATGAAACCAACGATGAGGTCACGTAGTAACCCATAACCTTGAGTCTAGCTACAAGACTCGTAAATAAAGAAAAGCGCTTCTTGGGAGGCAACCCATGTTTTGTGTGATTTTTATTTTGTTTGTTTGTTATTTTCTTCCGCATGCATGCTTTATTTTTATTGTTGGTAGATCATGTTTCAAAACTAAAATAGTGGAAATACTTTATTTTGTTGTTTGGCCTAGTCTTAACTTCACCCAAAGGTATTTTTGCAGAAGATAAGTGTAAGGGGAAACCCCTAATATGTTTTAAAGAAACAAAACTGATCATGATTCTCCACAATATTAAGTGAACATGTATATTTGTATTTGTTAGAGTCAAATGCTTGTATCGAGGCATAATGATGTTTTGCAGGATTTTCCAGGAAGTAGGACCAAGTTTTTCCAGAAATTTTCCGGAAACTTAACATAAGAATTTCTGTAGGTCACTTCTGACGGCATCACGAGTTTACTCTTGACGGCGTCACGTGTAAAAATCTGCAAATTTTACCAATTTTGTTTTTCTAACGGAGTCTTAAAGTTTTTGTTGAATTATTAGTATTATAATCTCCAAGAAATCTGCAAACATCATTCCACAAGCATTATATCTTATTTTGTTTTCTAGGTTTTATTAGCATATGTAGATTGTCGCTGATTTTATGCGAGGTTGCCTTGTCTGTTTTCTCAAGTTTTACAGGTTATGCATGACAAGAAGATGATTTATATTCTGGAAGGGAAGCTTTGATTGTTCATTTTCTTGGAGGAAGATCTAACCTGGCCACCTTATTATCCATACCAAGTGAATCAAGGGAGTATTTGATTTCATTCTTTTTACTCATTTCACTTTTACATTCTTTACTTGAACATTGGGGACAATGTTCATCCTAAGTGTAAGGGGAGGGTAAAATGATGATACCTTACAGATACACTTTCGCTTGAGTTTGTTTGTTTAATAGTAGATGTGTAATAAAACTAAGAGAAATACTTGTTAGTGCAATTTTAGCGCCAAATTAATTTTTTTTTACAACATTTAGGAGTGAAACTTTAGCCATAGCAAGCGTCTCATGGATAGGAGATTGTATGACTAGCACAAAACCGTATCATTCATAAAAATTTTCCACCCAAATATGTGAGGTTCGCCTTTAGATTTGATAGGAAAAGCATTTATTATTAGTGCTTATGAGTGTACCGGTAGCATTTAGATTCTAGAACTTGCGTTAGTGATGCATCCCGAGACCGCTAGTGAGACTACATTCGTGTAGTAGGATTTACTACATGATAAGAGGCATTAGGATCACCCTTGTGTTAAACCCGTATTATAATTACTTCACCATTTAAGTCATATTACTTGGCTAGTTAAGTTAACTAATTTTTCCCACACCTTAGCGTTGTACTCATTTTTAGTACACGAAACCCCTAGTACACCCCTCCGAGCCTATCTTTTCGTTTCTAACTTTAAGCATATTACCTAAAGGAATAATTTGTTACACCCCACTTAAATGTACACCCAAATCGCCTTAGCCTTCCGTGTATGCACTCATCTTTAGTGCATTATTGTTATTTGTTTAAACCCTAAGTTAATTATCTAATTGATTACGTGGTTGCTAAGTCGAGTCATATCCTTGTACATATTGTTTTGGGACGATTGGGACTCATAGGTAAAGTACTTATTTTATGGAGTAATGGGGAATAACATCATATTATTACCCCCATATGTGCGTTAATATTAAAAGTACTCCACGTGTTTTGATTTTCTTAATTCGAGTCATTAGATTAGTTTATTGTAAAGTATGTAAAAATTCAAGTGTAAGGGGAATGTTCATTCCCTATGATGTATTATTTTGGATGGTAGGGTAAGAGTGTATGCAAAAAAAAAAAAAAAAAAAAAAAAAAAAAAAAAAAAAAAAAAAGAGAAAAGAAAATAAACACACGGACTACCATCCCGCTTCATTCTATGTTTATTTTATGTTTTTGTTATTTTTCATTTATTAGCTTAAGTCGAGTCTAGTCTTGGTTTAGCAACGCCATATTGTACATGTAATTAACCAAGATTGTTAACTCGCCACCAGTAAAGATTGCCTATATCCAAAAAAAACCGTGTATTTCATATCCCTATACCTAACGTTACAACCCTTTTAAAAGACCTCTTTGATAGTTTATCCTAGGTGCTTACGCCATGTGGTGGAGGTTTGATCCTTTCCCAAGCTTATGGTAATCTATTTTGCTATGACAGGTAGTGAGAGATATTTTCCGTTTCCATATTGTGATATATACTTTATTACACCCGAGAGAAGTGAGTATCTAAACACTATTTGTGAGGTGCTAGTATATGACCTCCGTGCTTGTCTTTGGTCTTTAGTGGAACGATTATTTGTTGTAATTACTTTTATATTAGTGTTAAATGACCCCTAACTTGTATTTTGATTAGAATAAAAGCGCATTTGCTTGAGGACAAGCAAATCTCAAGTGTAAGGGTATATGATGAAGTGAAAAATGAACCACTTTTAGGGGTCATTTAAGCCTGGAATTGAATTTATTTGATCAAATATTACCCTAAATCGTTCTTTTTGTGATTTTAGGTACTTTGGGAGTGAATTTTTGAAAAGGAAGCAATTCGGACGTTTTTGGAGCATAAAAGTGAAGAAAACGCCAAAGACTTAATTCTCCATGCTGAGAACAGTACCTGACGGCGTCAAGAGGAAAACCCTGACGGCGTCAAGAGTAAATTCCATGACGACCCAGTGCAATCCTGACGGCGTCACAACAAGGGCGTCAAGAGTTAAATTGGTGACGGCCTGCATAAGGTGAATACATGACGGTGTCAGACCCAGATCTAGGCAGTCCGAGAAACTATTTGGCGGCGAGATGACGGCGTCAGACATTTGTTCTTGACGCCGTCACCTATCAAACTCTATATATAGTTTTCTATTTTTCATTCATAAAAGAGAGGAACTTGTGTGGAGAAAACTAGGGCCGAACTTTGTAAACCCTAGGTCATATTTTACCGTGTTTTCAAGGGTTTTAACCCCTTGAATCCTTTCATGTTCAATTGAGATAAGTCTTCTCTTAATTCAGTCAATATGTCTATGTGTTGGTTGATTACATCTTATGCTTGTTTTGATTTCAACATGCTAGGCTAGATCTATCTTGTGTTTGCTTAGATCTAATGAAACCTAGATGTTAATTATGTGTTGATTACTTGTTTATGGTTGTATTGGATGAATGATTTCAATGTTAGGCTTAAGAAAACTGGCAGATCTCCATTGTGTAACATGCTTAAACGTCTTAGGAAACATGAACCGATGTGTACTAGGTTTTATTGGTTGTATTTAATGCATGAGCAAATTCTAGTGATCCCATGTTAGGAGCTTCTAAGCCGGCTCGACATAGGAGTGAAGTAGGCGCTCATAGGATTGGGGAAGTAAGTACGCCACCCCATGAATGATATTAAGGAATACAATCCGTCATCCACGCAACTATGACAAGTAATTAACGTGTAAAAGATATCTAGGGAGTAGTGAAATCTAAGTAAACACAATTCTCCCACATATTGCTCACAACTTTAGTTTAATATAGTTTATTTTCATTTCTAGTATTTTATTTTGATTGCATCTTAGTATTGGGTTAGTTGACTAGCAACTAATTCCGCCTAACTCCTTCCAACCCGAGATTTTTACTTGCTTTCTAAAAAATATAAAAATACAAAAAGAATCATCTCTCATCTTTAGACCTAGTCGTTAGGTTTTCTAATCCTAGCGACACTATTCCTAGCTGAACGATCAATCCCCCGGTACTTGTCATTATACTATACTACATCGATCAGGTACATTGCCAGGTGGGGGTTGTAAGCTTCTCGAGATCCCTCGAAAGGTAAAGCCTGGTGTAATCCCTACGCATCACTTACAACCCCCACCAGACAGTGTACCTGATCGTTGTAGTACAGTATAGTGACAAGTACCGGGGGATTGATCGTTCAACTCAGGAATAGTGTCGCTAGGGTTAGAAAGTGATGAGTGCTCAAACACTCATCGTTTTCGATATATTTAAACTGCCAAAACGCACAAAAACAATCAAAAAGATATCAAAATACTTAAATTATCCCAGGGATTGTGTTTTATGTGTTTTAAAAGCAAAATGTGCAAAAACAAAGAAAAAACGTACAAAGTTTGCAGTATTGGCAGTTTCAGTCCCCCAAGTTTCAAAACTTGTCAAATTTAGTCCCTATGCATTTATTTTTAAGGAAAAGTCAACCCAAGGTCTTAAAAGTCAAATAAAGTCAAAATTTCATAATTGGGTTGCAAGATTTCATAAATTACATAATTAGTCCCTGAAAATCCAAAGTTGGCAAAATTAGTCCCTGGGATATTTTGAAATTTTGAAAAAGTGGGAAAATACAAAATTGGTCCTTGAATTATTGGCATGTGAAAAAAATGACACTTTGGAGAACTTTGGGAGTTTGGCATTTTCAGTCCTTAGGTTTTGATAAGTTTGCAAAATTGGTCCTTGATTAACCATTTCACCATCCGGACCCTTTTATTTGCTAAACCCAAACACAACACAAGCCATGATCCTGATCCAGTCCACCCCACATCCCCTAGCCCAATTGCTACCCAGGCCCATTCCATCTTTTGTTAACACACCCCTGGCGTTGACCCAGGTCAAACCCCCCATACCCGCTTTCTTCCCCAACCAAATCCCACAAATCCAGCTCCATGTCTTCTTCCCCCACCTCCACCTTTTCACCAACTTTCACCCCCCACAATTAATACTTAACCTAACATCTCCACCACCATAAATGCCCTCACCAACACCCACCTATTCCACTTAATTTAGCCGGTTAGGATTTTTGGCGGGAAAGCAAAATCAAAGGCTTGGATTAATGAAATCTCAATCAAACGGCGAGGATTTGGTCAAAGGTCAATAAGAAAGCCATGGAAATTTTCAAACGTGAACAGAAGGCCACATGGAAGATTTGGTAGTTTATTTTTAGTCTCCTAGTATAAGTAGTGGTTGTATGTAAGCATTAGAGATAGTTTTTTAGTTTTTTGTAATGTTTTAAATATCAGATGTAATCAACTTTTAAAGTTAATGCAAATCTCCTTTTAAGTTTATCTTTTGTTTCAGTTTTTAAGTTAAATCAAGTTATTTCAATTATCTTAGCAAATGTAATTGGTGTTATAAATCATTCACAAGCTCACTTAAGCTAATAATACTCAATTTCTAAGGTTTTCTAAGTTTGTGAAATCACTATTAACAAAGTTTTAAGGGAATTATTCAGACATTAAGGAAAATAAAAAAAAAAAAAAAAAAAAATAATAATAATAAATAAATAAAATAAAAATTATGGATATGGGTTGAACAAGGATTGGAGCAAGGTGTAATCTGGATCTTCATGGGTTTAGAGCTTTGTGGAAAGCTATAAGTATTGGCCTGTATCATTGGTTGTGAACTCAGGGGCAGGATTGCATTTGTAAGATCTTGAAATCCATTTTTCTTTGTGTACTGTTTGCTTGTTTAAACTTTTGTGGATTTTGTTTATTTGTAGTCTATTATTGATTAGTGTAAGGTAATTAGTCTAAGTTCATTTGATAATCTGCTCAGCCACTTCATATCTGTCATATAGAGTTTGTCAAAGTGGTGTTTGGAAGAAGTAATTAAGCTTAGTTATTTGAGTTATCAGGTGTTAAGTTTGGTTTGGTATCTCTTTTTAGGATCAATACAGTCCATATTGATCATTGTCTTGGTCACTTGTTTCACAAAAGTCAAAATTGCAAAGAAAGAATCACAACAGCTTAACTGTTGTGATTTAAATTATCAAATCCTTCAAAACACTTTCAAATCTAGTTATTCTTGTTAAATTCAGCTTTAATTAAGTTGTACAAACATCAAATAGTCTATTAGAATCTGTTCAAATTCATAAAAGTCAAAAATATAGTTTTTTCATAAAAAGTCAAGAGTGCACTTTCAGATTTTTCCAAATCTTCAAGGAATTCTTGTTATTTTTAGGTTGAGAGTTAGAACTTGAAATTTTTGCATCATATTGTGTCTCAGCTCATCTTAGGAATCCTAGTATTGTTATATTTTTGTTATTTTATCTGTGGGACCCACCTTCTTCCAAAGAGACCTGCAGGGGAAGGTATCTCCCCTGCAACACAAGACTTGTCCAAACAGACCCACTTTTAGGTGCCTGTATTTTGATCCTCAGTGGGCCCCATCTTGGTTATTTAGCTTATTTGAGTAGTTCATCATCAGGGTTGTTAAGTCCATAGCTTATTTAGGAGTGTGGTTTATTTGACTTATCTTATTTTGTTTCTTTTTGTTACTTGACCTCTAGTGGTATACTGACTCAGTCAGTGATAAGACCAAAATTTAGGGATGTATTTTGCTCATTAGTAGGACCTCCTTGTAGTTGCTGGCTTATTTGTAAGCTAAATAAGCCCTTTGTTCAGATTAGCTCTTAATTTTGAGGTTTTGACCCTTAGTTGATCATCAAATCTAGGGGTGTAGTTGGATTAGTAACTGAGTAGGGTGTAAACTCAGTTCAGTGACCCTTTTTGCATAGCCTCCCAACACTTCATCAATAAGCCATAAGCCAAGCTTATTGGCTTATTGTGAAGCTGAGCTACCCCACTCAAGGTTCCATTTTACCTTTAGCTTTTTCAAGCTTGTATACTAGGGCTGCAAGCAGTCCCCAGTTGTCCCATCTGTTTGTTTATATTTGTTCTCAGCAGACTCCCCCTCACACCACCACCTTTTGTGGTGGTTTGTGATCACCCTAGTGGTCCTTACCACTTAAGTTTGGTTCCCCTCAACCCCCCTCCTACCAGGGTGTGTTTGTGAACCTTTGGTTTGACCCATAAGTTATTGGACCCCACCTTATTTGGACCCTCAAGTTTGTCCCCAAACTGCCTCAGTCCTATTTTGGCAATTGCTTATTTGTAGCTTTCTGGCTTATTGATGCTTGTTTGTTGGTTGTAACTTGCTAAATATTGTTCCTAAGACTCAGAGAAACCAATCTCAACCATTGTGGACCCCACATTTCATCATTTGAGCTAAAACACCCCACAGTCAACAAAAGTCAACTGTGGATGCATTAAGCACTTGAATTGCTTATTCAGTGGGTTTAAACAAAAGTGTTTTTATTAAAGTTACTTGTTTTTATCTTATTATCAGTTTAGAAAAAGAAAAAAATCCAAAAAACCAATTTTAACTTTAGTGATAGCTTCTATTTAATAGGAGTTATCAATTTATTTTTCTTTTTTATTTATTTCTAAGTAATATATCACTTTTATATTTTTAGAAATTATATTTTAGGTTAAAATAATTTTACAAATTTTTCCAGATTTTTATTTTGTCATTTAGTGGTATTTCTAATTAATTTTAGTTTAATTTAGTTTTAATTAATATTAAACAATTAAATAGCATAATTAGTTTTTATATAGTATAACCTAGTTTTTATAATTTTTATAGCTTCTATTTTAGTTAAAATAATTTTATAAATTTTTCTAGAATTTTTACTGTTCATTTAATAGTTTTCATAATTTAAATAGTTTAATTAGATATTAATTAATAAATAGTATATTAATTAGTTAATTAGCTTAAAAATACTTAGAATTAACTTTTTATAATTTTTTAGGATTCCTGTAATGGTTAATTAGATTTATAAAAATTTTCTTAATTTTCTAAGTCTTTTAAGTATTTTTGATAATTCTAATTAGTTTAATTAGTATTAAATAGATAATTAGTAATTAATTAATTATAAATAATTAAATAGTGTAAAAATAATTTTTATTTTTCTTAAAATTTTCTTTAATTAATAGGATTGTAAAAATACAAATTTTACACTTTTAACCCTCCCGGTCCTCCAGTTGTACTTTTCGTTTAGTTCGTCTGTATACGTTTTTTAATTGAAACGTACGTTTTTAGGTTTAGCTCAAATCTTCGTACTCCAAATTCCCGTAACCATTCACATAGCTTTCCTAAGCTATTTTTGTTTATAAATTCCAAATAATTTTCACAACAACCCCTTTTCTGTGAATAACACCCGATTACGAACACGCTATAGTTACATTTCACACCTCAACGGGATTTTACGACCCGGTGATACATTATATTACCCGGAGCATTGATCTAGGCTATTTGACTTAGTTGACCATTCTTTGGTTAATTTAAGTTAGGTGGTTTAGCATCAATCAATTTATGGCGCCGCTGCCGGGGAGGTGTGCGCGTTTCTGTAGCGTTTTTCGAGATTAGTGTTATCTCACCTCACTCACTGTACAAATACCATCACTTGTGAATATTTTCAAAATCAAAACACATAAAAATGTCATTGACACTTTTCCTAAAGTGTTAAAACACCAAAAAAAAAATAATAAAAACCCAACAAAACATATCGTAACGTTTTCTGATTCGGTTTTCTTTTAAGGTGATTCTTGAAGAGAAACGAATCTGGATTACGGGACGATAACAAAAATATTGTCCAAAAAGTTTTTATCCCTAGTGCATGCGCACTCGTTCTTCAAGGTCCACTAGCCCATTACGTGAGCTGGTTCAGAGACCTCGAAGACCTCGTCGACGTTCTGCACCATCAGTCGGATCTGAAATCCGTACTGTTCCACCTCCAGCTGTCATCATGGCAGCTGAACCCACTATGAACGAGCTTCTCCAAGCACCCGTCGAGGGTTACGGAGATGCTATCGTTGTTCCAACAATCATGGCCGATAATTTTGAGCTTAAAACAGGATTAATAAATCTGGCCACATCACGTCAATTCTACGGTTATGAGAGGGACGATCCTCAAGATCACATTCGATGGTTCAATAAAATCACTTACACCATCAAATGCAAAGATGTCCCCTCTGAAGCAATCAAACTTCTTCTCTTCCCATTCTCCCTGGAGGGACAAGCCCGGGTTTGGCTTGAAAAACAACCTCCACGATCTATTGAGACATGGGAAGATCTTGTGAAAAAGTTCGTGAATGAATTCTTTCCTCCTTCCAAAACCACAAGTCTCAAGAACGATATCATGAAATTCACGCAGAAATTTGATGAACCCTTTAGTGAGGCATGGGATCGTTACAAGGAATTGCTCCGAAAATGCCCTCACCACGGTTTCTCTGATCTCATGACACTTGATACTTTCTACAATGGTGTAAGCCAATCTGATCAAGACTCTCTGAATGCCTCCGCTGGAGGTAACTTCTTGAATCGCACCACAAAGGATGCTTTAGAAATCATTGAGAATAAATCTAAGGTTCGCATTCCCCGAAGCAGATCGGTTTGTTCCCAAAGGGATGTTGTTCCTTCTTCCTCATCGACCGTGGCTCAGTCTAGCACCGATGCTAGACTTGATCAACTCACGGAAGCCGTCCATGCATTTGTTCTCGCCCAAAGCAAGAAAGATTCTTCTCCTTCTCCACAAGCTGAAATCAAAAAGATAGAAGTTTGTGTCACTTGTGGTGGTCCACATTCATATTATAATTGCCCTGCCACCGAAGGCAATCCATTCAAAGTAAATGCAATAGCCGGCAGTTCCAACCAAGGAGGTATCCAATACCGTCCTCAAGTGGAACCAAATTACCGGGCTAGCAATCAGGGTGGACCACCCGGTTTTCCTCAAAATCCAAATAGGTTTAATCCTAATCCACCAAGGGGGCCTAATTTGCAAAATCAAAATCCTGCCCCCGTCAATCAGTACCCACCCCAAAGGGGTAATCAAGGGTATTCAGCTCCAAATTATCAAGATCCCCTCCCAAACGAGCTCAATAACTATATCAAAGTTAATGAGACCAAAATGAGGGCAATGCAAAATCAAATCTCAAATTTGAAAAATGATTTCCAATCAGCAATAACCAAACAGGGTCAAGAGCTGAAGAGTGAGTTGATGCAAACAAACAACAAAATTGATCAAAATCAAGGCAAGATTGAAAATATGCTTGCCAGTCTTATGAATCATCTCACTCCACCCTCTACATCAGGAGGTCTCCCGGCTAATACAATTGTTAACCCCAAGGGTGAACTCAAAGCTATTACTACACGAAGTGGTAAAGCTTATGAAGAGCCGCCAGTTCCTCCTGTTTCTCCTCTTCCACCTATGCCTCCTCCTCTTTATTCTGAGGAAGTTGAAATTGAGCCTGAGGCAACCACGGACAAGGTGCAATTTACTAGCCCACGAAGTACCGCACACGTCCACCCTCAGGTTGTTCCGGAAATTGTACCAAAATCTGGACTTGTACCAAAACCGGGAGTTGTATTTGAACCATCAACAACTCCTGAAGAGAACCCTAAATCCAAACCTTCACTACCATACCCGTCAAGACTTAATGAGCAAAAGCTCCGCGAAAAGGCTAGTTACCAAATGGATAAGTTTTATCAAATCTTTCAAGATTTGCACTTTGACGTTAGCCTTGCGGATGCTATCATCCTGATGCCCAAATTCGCATCGATGATCAAGAACTTGTTAAGCAACAAGGAAAAATTGTACGAAATGGCAAAGACTCCTCTGAACGAAAACTGCTCTGCGGTTATCTTAAAGAAGCTTCCTAAGAAGCTTGGAGACCCTGGGAGATTTCTCATTCCATGTGTTTTCCCTGGGATGGTTGAGTGCTTCGCCTTAGCTGATCTTGGCGCTAGCATCAACCTGATGCCTTACTCAGTGTGGGAGAAACTCTCTCTTCCTCAACTTACTCCTACGTGCATGACTCTCGAGCTTGCCGACCGCTCAATCTCTCATCCTCTCGGCATTGCCGAAGATGTATTCGTGAAAGTAGGAAAGTTCCATTTCCCCGCTGACTTCGTTGTTGTTAAGTTCGATGCTGACCCACGTGTTCCTCTCATTCTTGGGAGAGGATTCTTAAGGACGGGTCGTGCGTTAATTGATGTGCACGAAGAGGAAATAACTCTTCGTGTTGGTAATGAAGCTGTAACCTTTAACCTCGATCAAACTTCGAGGTACTCCTCTAACTATGACGCCGAAACGGTTAACCGAATTGATGTCATTGATGTCGCGTCTGAGGAGTACGCTCAAGAGGTTTTAGGTTTTGTCGATGATTCTCCGAGTGAAAACTTCACTCCACCTTCTCACCCCATTATTGCCAATTCTTCTCCTTCCCTCACTCCGTTTGAGGGGAGTGACTTCATCTTAGAAGAAATTAAGGCCTATCTCAACAGTGATTCGACTCCCGATGGAATCGATAACCAAGAGATCGACCTCGAGAGGGATATTCACCTGCTGGAAAAATTGTTAAACGAAGATCCCTCACATCTTCCTGTTCTACCACAAACACTTCATAAGGAGGAAGTCAAAAATGTTGAGAAAACTGATGACTTTCCCGCGGTTGAACTTAAGGACTTGCCGCCTCATCTTGAATATGCATTTCTGGAGGGTGATGATAAATTGCCCGTCATTATTGCTAAAGACTTAAGTGTTGAGGAAAAGGCTGCTCTTATACAGGTTTTGAAGTCTCATAAGCGAGCAATTGCTTGGCGTCTCTCCGATATCAAGGGTATCGACCCTGAGTTCTGTACTCACAAGATATTAATGGAGGATGACTTCAAACCTGCGGTCCAACATCAAAGAAGGGTGAATCCAAAAATTCACGAGGTTATCAAACAAGAGGTTTTAAAACTTCTTGATGCCGGATTGATTTACCCTATATCGGACAGTCCTTGGGTCAGCCCAGTTCACTGTGTTCCAAAAAAGGGTGGCATTACTGTTGTCACAAACGAGGAAAATGAGTTAATTCCAACTCGTCTGGTTACGGGGTGGCGCGTCTGCATTGATTATCGTAAATTGAATGACGCCACCCGTAAGGATCATTTTCCTCTGCCCTTTATGGATCAGATGCTCGAGAGATTAGCGGGGAATGAGTACTATTGCTTCCTCGATGGTTTCTCGGGTTACTTTCAGATTCCCATTGACCCGCAAGACCAAGAAAAGACCACTTTTACGTGCCCCTATGGAACCTTCGCATATAAACGTATGCCATTTGGCCTATGTAATGCTCCGGGCACGTTTCAAAGATGTATGATGGCCATTTTTTCCGACATGATCGGGAAAAGTATGGAGGTCTTTATGGACGATTTCTCGGTCATTGGGGATTCGTTTAAAACATGTCTCTCCCATTTAGACAGCATGCTAAAACGTTGTGAAGACACAAAGTTATGTCTAAATTGGGAGAAGAGTCACTTTATGGTCAAAGAGGGCATTGTCCTCGGCCATAAAATTTCAAAAAATGGGATGGAGGTTGACCGTGCCAAAGTGGACGTCATTGCAAAATTGCCTCCTCCTACGACTGTGAAAGGTGTTAGGAGCTTTTTGGGTCACGCCGGTTTTTATCGTAGGTTTATTCAAGATTTTTCAAAAATTGCCCGGCCCATGACCCATCTCCTCGAGAAGGATGCTCCTTTTGTCTTCTCCCCTGAGTGCATCGAAGCCTTTGAAACATTAAAGAAAAGGCTTACCGAGGCACCGATTCTTGTTGCCCCCGATTGGGACTTGCCCTTCGAGCTCATGTGTGATGCTAGTGATTATGCTATAGGGGCAGTCTTGGGGCAACGCAAAACAAAACATTTTCAGCCTATACACTATGCCAGCAAGACTATGACCGAGGCACAAAGTCATTACACCACCACTGAAAAAGAATTATTAGCTGTGGTGTATGCTTTTGAAAAATTCCGGCCATACTTGATTCTGACTAAAAGCATAGTGTATACGGATC
>JARVZY010004941.1:0-35214 GCA_030686995.1 Artemisia argyi
TTTTACCGGTGGTTCGCATGAAGAATGACTACTTTACCCCATTGGCTTTGAAGGAATAAGCGAACTGCGTATGCACAACTCCCTTCCAGAAGTATGTCATTAGACCTGCAAGATACAACAATATACAAATATTGCTTGAACATGAACATCTTACCCAAGTATGAGAGATTCATTACAAAAATAGATGTTTAACCTACCAAAAGCTGCAAAGAAACCAACATATATATATGCATACAAGGTAACAAAGTTTGATCATTAGGGTTTTAAGGGAAAAGAGACGTACCTTTTTTCTGTAATCAGTCAAACAAAAACCATAACACGTGATACAAAGATTCATATTTATTTACAGAAGGGCAAAGCATCAACATATAATAATTTTCAATGTTAGATTAGTAAAAAAAACCATAAAGGTAACAGTAACATACATAATGGAACGATCATCTGTACCTCAGCCGCCATAATTGATGAATTTTTTTTATGTCATGTTTTAGGGAGAAGAGGAAAACTATCATATTAGGGTTTTTTTTTTTTTTTTTTTTTTTTTTTTAACTAAATGATATTAGGGTTTTGAGAAACAGTTATTATGAATGAACCGATAATTATTTGACATAAAATAAAAAATGGATAATAGTTTTGGATTATTACTGATTTTTGAACTTCTAATTAATGCCTTTATCAATTTTTTCTTGGAAAGTTAATAACAAAATTTGGATTGCTCCAGTGGTTGAGATACTTGTTTATAGTTGGAGACCATCCTGTGTTCGAATCCTGCTTGTTCCATTTTTAATTCCGATTTTTAATAGCTTAATTATTTATTAAAAAATCGCATACATGGCAAAAAATTGTTGACATGGACACCTAAAATGTAAAGACTCATGACATGACACTCAAAAGGTGATGACAAGGCATTGACCGTGCTTATTTGGCATTAAATGGTCAAACACCTCATGTTATATATATATATATATATATATATATATATATATATATATATATATATATATATATATAGTGTATCTTTATTTTCAGAACACTGTTAAGTGCGGGAACTGCGAGAACTCTAATTTTGCATTTGAAAACATACATGTTCATATAAAACCTGTATGTTTTCTTACATACACCTTAATACACATACATGCATAACATACATGTTCATATAAAAACCTGTTAAGTGCAACAAATCAATGCAAAATGATTTTATTTTTAGAACCCTGTTAAGTGCGGGAACTGCGAGAACTACAATTATGCATTAGAAAACATGCATGTTCATATAAAACATGTATGTTTTCTTACATACACCCTAATACGCAGGCATGTGTATTGAGGTGTATGTAAAAAAACATACATGGTTTATGTGAACATGCATGTTTTCTAATGCAAAATTGGAGTTCTCGCAGTTCCCACACTTAACAGGGTTCTGAAAATAAAGATCCCCTATATATATATATATATATATATATATATATATATATATATATATATATATATATATATATATATATATATATATATATATATATATATATATAAGACGAGAATATGAGAGGGAGACGGGTGCAAATGACGACGGGAGTTTGTTTCATCCATAGATATATCAACTCATTTCTCTACATCAACATGAGTATCTTTAAACGTTAAAGTTCACGAAGGCCAAAAGAGGGAAAAAGAAAAGGTTCGTAAACAAACAATTTCTAGTTCTAGAAAATCAACTAATGAGTTTTCTAGGTTATAAGTACATATAGTATGTATAACAATAATATGTATATCTATATATATCTATGTTATATGTATATAAGTATACGTATATATAGAAGAATAATAGCTATGAAGATCTACAAGACGAGCTATAACAACTATAAACTAGATACTAAACTAAGCATGCAATCTTGACATGAAAATTAAAAAGAGACGTGTACCTTTTTGTCTTCAACAAGCATAACATCAAAGTCTTCAAGAGATTGCATGATCATGTGGAAGCGAATAGATAATCAAGTTTGCCAAGGTATGACGAATTCATCTTGTTGGTCCCCATTGTCTCATTTGACCAAAGTTGTTTGATCAAAACATGTTATGCATTTGACTTGGGTGTATATATGGTGAAATCATTCCCCAAGGATTGAAGTTCCATATTTGATGATTGTTGTGAAAGTTTCGTCTATTTTGGTTTACTGTAGGTTGAGGAGTTTTAGACCTAGGATGAAGACTACTTGGTTTTCTAGGTGGTGGAGTTTTAGACCGTATTTTTTGTTTAAGGGGTTCGACTTCGGGTTTTAAAGATGATTTACGTAAGCTTTTAATTTCTTCATCACCTGCAATAGGTACTAATCTATCTTTCAAAAGTATATACTTTGGTTTTGACTCTACATGTTTTAGTTCACTAGTTTCACCTTCAAACTTTACATTTTTAGCTTTACTAGTTGATGCTTCGGTTGAGTTATATCCTAAACCGGTTTTATCTTTGAATATTCTTTGAGTGCTAATTATTTTACTAAGTGATTGACTACTATTTTCAAATTTCTCAAATCTAATAATTTCTTCCTTAAGTTGTTCATTCTCATTTTTAACAACTAGACATTTTTACATTCTATAAGACTTTCTTTTCCTTTTTCTAGGTTGTGTAGTTTCATTTTTAATTCAAGTATTTCATCCTTTAATTTATTGTTGGTGTGTTTTAGTAGTTTATTTTTAGCTATGACTTTTTGTCCTAGTTTGCATAATCTACTATATTCGCTATCTAAATCTTTTTTATCTAACGATGAATTATCATCACTATAGTATTTGGTTTCGGAATGTACCTCATCGGAAGCCCTTGCCATGAGACACTTTTCTTCTTTTGTTATGTCTTTTTCATCATTGTCACTATCACTCCATGCTCCTCCTACAAAGGCCTTGTGGTTTTGACTTCTTGACAATTTCGACATTCTCTAATAAAATGGTTTGGGTCTCCACGCTTGAAGCACTTTCTTTCATTCTTGCTAATTTTGTCGTCTTTATTTCTTTGGAATGTTTTTCTTTCATCAAATGGTTGTCTAACATATTTTCCTCGTCTTTTGAAGAATTTCTTGAAGTCTCTTACGGCCATGGCATACTCTTCATCGTCACTTTCGGAGGTTGAGCATTCTTCGTCACTAGAGTCCCTTTTTGCTTTCAAAGCAATTGATTTGGTTTGCTCCCTTTTCCCTTTGACCAGTTCGGAGTCTTTCTTTATTATCACTTCATACACTTTTAAGTTTCCAATTAACTCATCAAGTTGTAGAGTTGATAGATTCTTTGATTCCTCAACAGCCGTCACCTTTGCACGCCACTTCGGATGGAGAGCCCTAAGAAATTTCCTTACAAAATTTTTGGTAGAAAGTTCTCATCAAGTGCTTTTAAACTTGTGATGATTGTGTTAAATCTAGCAAAAGCATTATCAATTGATTCCTCTTCCGGAATCGTAAATTGTTCATATTGTTGTACAAGAAGATCTATTTTATTATCTTTGACTTGACTATTACCTTGGTGAGTGATTAGTAAAGAGTTCCAAATATCTTTTGCGGTTTTACACAAAAAAATTCTTTCATATTCTTTGCGTGGTAATGCATTATAAATTACCATTTTAGCCTCATTGTTTTTAGCAAGTTTCTTTTTCAAATCATCGTTTTGTTTTTCAAAATGTACAATTTCATCCCTTTTGGTTTCGGGATTATTTTGTATAGTAGGAAAATCACCATTAGTAATAAAATGCCAAAGATCTAGATTTTTTGATTTCACATAAGTTTCGAATCGATTTTTCCAATACAGAAAACCATCACTTTCAAATAGTGGTGGTCTTTGCATATATTGACCTTCTAAATATTTTTCAGATTCCATAGATCGTTTCAAGTTTAAAATACAGTTTTTTTAAAAATCTTGTTTAACGTAGCTCTGATGCCAATTGTGGAAAACTAGAAGGGGGTTGAATAGTTTTACGTTGATTTGTATTTTAAAAACTTTGTTTTCAAAAACTTCGATTCTTATTTATGTGAAATTCAACACTTGCACAATACAAACAATTTAATCTAACTAACTAAACAATTAAAATGTAAATATGAAAGTAAAGAAAAGATAGAGATAGAAAGATCAAACCACAACACAAGGATTTATAGTGGTTCGGCTACGAAGCACCTCTTCGCCCTACTCCACTCCCCGAGTCACGTACTCGAGAGTTTTCTTCACCATGTCAACAAACTCCCTTATGGCGGAGAAACCTTACACAACTTTTGCTTACACCTATTTACGACACTAAGCTAAATGTCGAGTTCTAATAGTAGCTAGAACCAATCTCACGACTTCTTTACGACTTGGCACACCTTCTTCACAACTTGTACACACCACTACTACTTCACAACTTAACACTACTTTACTACTTCTTCTTCACACCACTACTTCTACTATACTAGATTAACACACCCACCTAGATCTACTTATTACAATCACTACACAACTTCACAATTTATATATACAAACTACACAACTATTCTTCAATACTTCTTGATTTGATATGAAAGGAGTATTCTTCTCTTGCACTTTATATGATAAGGGATTGGATCACTTGAAACAAAAACTAATAAGTTTATGATCAAAGATTTTAGGAAGATAATTTGAGAGGATTTGGACAGAAAGTTTAGTGCAAAAGGTGAGGAAAAATTGTAGGATTGAACCTGTATTTATAGGCAAAAGTTTCTGACAACAGGAGCGTGTCGGCCCCTTTGATTCATGGCCGGTTCCCTTAAAATTAAGGGGGTCACCCCTTATAATTAAGGGGGGCGCCCACCTGCAACGGCCAGAAACTTTTGTCTTTTCTGGGGAAAGTTTATTTGGTGTAGATTTAACTAGAATTCATATATTTATTATGGATTAAACATTTTCCTTTAATTACCAAAAGTGTTTTTCTAAATATATAAAATGTTTATACCATTTTATATAATTTGTAATTATTAAATAAACCTTCCTTTGATCATCAAATGTATTAGACAATTGTTTAATCATACCTTAAGTGATTTAGTTGGATGTAATGATATTTTGTCACTAAATACTTGTTTATATAATGATTTTACGTTTAATGATTTTACATTTTGTGATCGTCAAAACGTAGGGATATCGAGAAATATTAATAACGTTTTTACGCATTTTTTATATCAACACAAATGATTGATCACGTCATCTATGTTCAGGTTACTTGGCAGTGCATGTCTTTGACTCAGATGTACGTGTTAGAATAATGTGAACTTCGTACCTTATTTAATATTATTAATCAAATATAAATAGAGCACATGAGACATCAAAGGTAAACCCTAATGGGCATCGGTTCGTTGCGTGATTGAACCGAGCCCACTAATACTTATTTGTCTCCTAATACTCCTCCGTAATTCGAACGCCAAAATTGTGAAAACTCGAGCAGGAGGCTAAACTATAATTACTAAGCAAAACAAAAACAAATTAAAGATAGTTATCTTGTTAATGAATCAAGACTATGATATAAACTACTCTCAGTAGATAATGTAATTGAAAAAAAAAAGAGTTTTTTATTGTGATTGTTTTGAATTATAACGGCAAGTGACGGCCCCAACAAGTATGTAGGCTTAGGTTTATTAGGGTTTATGGCTTAAATGAGGTAACCCTGACCATTTCTGACCCATTTCTAGGCAAATGGTAGCTAATAATTTTGAACCCTAAACCTATTGTTAAAAAGTTAAAGGCTTACCACAAAGTCATTTGATTATGTTTATTCATGTTATATATATTGATAATTAAACAGTAACCCAAATATAATGTATACCTTAAATATTAGGTAGTTAGGAATTTCTATAAAAGACGTTCGATGGTTTTCTACCAATCAATATTCAAGTAATCAAAAGGGATACTCATTACACAATGTGTATGCATTTGTTTTTTCATGATAAAACATGAATAAAATAGGTCTAGAGGTCGACTTGATTACAGTACAATGCTAGATGATGCATCTCACGCGCTATGACCTGCATAGCATAGATTTAAGAGCTACTGATAAATAAAAACTCTATATTATATTAAATAAAATTTACACCACAAAAAAGGGCCATTTAATGGCACACATTTTCAGTGGCAAAAATCTTATGTGTCACAAGAGTGTGTTTTTAACGACACATCTTTTGTGACACTAAAGAAAGTATACGTTTTAGTGGCGGTTGATGTCTTGTGGCAGTTGATGTCTTGTGCCATAATAGCACCTACTTATTAGCAGTGGCGGTTATTAGCATTTGTAAGTGAGGCAACCACATATGGCCACCATTTGTGAGGGGCCTCTGATTTAGTATATATCCATTAATATTTATATATGTCCAACTTGAATTTTTATAGTACTTTTTAAATATTATGTGAGAGGGGCTCCGATTTAGTATATGTCAATTAGTAGTTATACATGTCTAAGTATATTATGTTTTGAGTTTCTATAATAGTTAAGATTTTCATGATTTACGGGAACTAATTCATAGTTTCGCACCGGGCCATCCAAATCAATAGAACCGCCCGCTTATAGGCATGTATTTTGATATGTCACTAAAAACTACTATAACTATTGTCAGATAATATGTTTTATCTATGCTTCTTTTTAGTTTTTTACATTCCTTAAATGTGCCAATATTTGAAAATTAAAATTTTCATTGGGAGGGCCTTGTTTTTACATTCCCTCCCGTATTGTTTTTCTATTGTATGCAATCCCTAATTATTCTCATTGTTAGGCCTTCCAACCTTAATTTTATAATCATCAAATTCATCACCGCCGTAGAATATGATCAATCGTCTCTTTTAAGTACCTGATGTCACCAATCTTGTCTCTCAGTTACAGCCCCCAAAGGTATCATATTTTTTCTATTAAGTTCCGGTAATTCGATCAATCAATCAATCGTCTTTTTTTTCTTTTCTTTTTGCATAAACCGTTTCAATTTGTAATGGCGTGATTGTTGTTTCATACTAGTCACTTTCGAGAATGTAATGTTGTAACAGAAGAATTTTGATTATAATCATTTTGAATTTCATATCATCATATATGATTCTATAGATATTTTAAACCCAAAAAGGTTTAGTCGATCTATTGATTCAATTATGTTTTAAAAGTTGCTTATAGACTTAAATAAATAGATGTACCCTATTGTTTGTCCTAATCACATGTCAGTTATAATCCGCCGACTACATATTACAGAATATTCAAAGTTTACCCATGAGACGTATAGACGTAATGAGGTTAACACACTTATTATGTTTTCTTAACTAAAAGTTATTATTATTATTATTATTATTATTATTATTATTATTATTATTATTTGTTCTTGTTCTTGTAGAGATGAAATGTTTTGTATTTAAACAACTTAATGTGGAGATAGACATGTAAGTGTGTCACTGTGGAATGGCTATCTAAACAGTGGTAAACCTATTATACTATATTTTAAAGACGAAAAAAGCATTACCATTAAAATTTTTGGTTAACTTATGATTTATGTTTTAATGTTCGGTTTGATTGGTTGGTACCTTTTGTTATGGTTCATAAGCAAGCCCAACAGTAAGCAAAAAAATAGCTGTCACAAGCCCATTGGTTTACAAACGTTGGTGGATAGACTGTTCACAGGGTTTAGCAGTTTCTTAGCACCTAATATGCGTATTATGCGTTTTTTCAAAGTGTGCCATGCCTACAATCTGTACTACGCAATGCCAGCCATACATTGTCAACAAATCCTTTGAAAATCTGCATGATTGGAAGCTTCTTCATAATCTAAAGCCAGATACATGCATCAAGCTACATATACAAAGTACAAAGGCAGAATGGAAGCATAGACAAAGCCACTTACATCCCACCAAAAAAATTCCAGAAAAAAAATTCCAAAAAAAAAAAATACTAATAACTAAAAAGAAATTACAACAAAGCAAGAAGCTGGAGCAGCTGGGACTGTGTGAGATCCAGGGAGCACCATCTTTGTGCACCAGGTAAGTGTTCTTTCTTTATGTAAATCTGTATAAAAAAAGCTATTATTTTTTTTTCTTTTTTTTTCATACACTGAAGCCATAGTAAAGCTGCATGTGTTTTTTTTTTTTTTTTTAATCCTTAAGATTATCACATACCTTTGTTACTAATAGTTGTAGCATAACCTGTTTTGCCATGGATAGTGGACCTGCTAAAAAAAACAAAAAAATAGTAAGTTTACTTTCAACATATTAGATAGGAACTGTGATTTCCCCTTAAGTGGTGACTTAGTCAGAAAACATGCAACAAACACTCATAAACATAATGAAAGCCAGCATATACAATCAGAGTACCAAAATTGTTGTAGACCATTTGGGGGTGTTATCAGTAATGTAGAGTATGGAGTTGGTCAAAGTGTAGTGGAAGGAAGTGAGGGTGGCTGGTATGATCCAACACAGATAAATGTAGAAAATACAGAAACCAGAAGAACAGTACCACAACCTCTTTTTGCATCTGCACCCTTACAGGATAGTTGTGCTGCATCAACTAGCAAACAAGGTAACATCTATGCGTCTTCTTTTATAATCCTAAAATGTCATAGAATTGCCGTTACTGACTGTTATTGCTATTCTGCAGTATTTACAAGTGATGAGCCAATATATGAGTTAGAACAGTACCAGCAAAACTTAAAAGCACAAACGTTCAACGACACATTCTCTTGCTTTGACGCAAGTTTCATGGATGTTCTTCAGAATCATGAAGGTCTCGACCCTTATGCTGATTGTGTTCGTTCTCAAGAGCAAGTGCAAAACTCTTTTGTGACAAACATAGATCAGAATGGAAAAAATGGCCTCTTGAATGAACACGACAGTCATTCATTCACAGATACTAATTATAGACTTTCAGAGCATCTATCTATGCCAGGTTTGCTTACTACACTATGTCTTAAATCATAATTTTTTTTAACAAAAGATGAAACCTAAGTTGAAATTAAAACATTAACACAGTATACTACAACACTAAACTCAGGGCAAGCATCTTAGTTAATGCATGAAAGTGAAAGCATAATTGGAAGAGGCATGGAACATCCACCACATACATGTGCCAGTGATGTGCATCAAACTGGGATGTCGCCAATTCTAATGGAAAGCAGCACACCAACACGCGGGAGTTTCCAAGGTGAATGTTAGAATGTCGAGGCACCTTATATTTATACATCCTATTATTTTTATTTACTAGCATATACTTTTTTTTTAAACAAACAAGTAGCCGGCAAACTAACTTTGAAAGCCCAGCTCATACACGTCGACAAAATGCGAGGCAAAGACGTCCTAGAAACTCTACTAATTGTAATACCAGGCAAAGGCTTAATCCTCAAGGTAACTATATCCATTTACATCTTTCTATTTAAATAATGTTAAACGGTAAAGTGAATTGCAGAAACGGAAAAAAAAAAGGCATGTGTGAATTATAAGTATGTCATTTTATTGTTTCCATTGGTTTACAGGTGTTTCTAATCTTTATATTGATATTGGAGATTGTGATTGGTCGTGTGACCATTGCGGGGCTTCATTTTGGTATGGTGAACGGCTGAAGAGCTCTACACTCACAAGAGTGAGGTTCAGCAGGTGCTGTGGAGAAGGAAAAGTTAGGCTTCCGCGAGAAAAAGAACCACCAGAATTCAATTGTTCAAAGAAAAATAGTTTATGGAAAATATTAGAGCATATAACCAGATGTTTAGTATGACATCATTCGGCGCTCAGATCGATGAATCGGTGAATAATGGGAGAGGCCCATATGTATTTAAAGTCTGTGGCCAGGTGTGTCATTGGCTAGGATCAATGTGTCCAACAAATGATAAAGAACCAAAGTTTTTGCAGCTATACATATATGATACTGAAAATGAAGTTAAAAACAGGTTACATCATTTTGAGAGAGGCGGGTCAGGGTCGTTAAACCCTGAAATTGTCCAACGTCTTATACAACTTCCAGATGACCATACTGAATTGGTTGCGGTATTTAGGACAGCCAGAGATATATGTAGCCAGCCAGATGTTCCAGAATTCACTATCCACCTTTACAATGTAAATGGCGCTCGGCAATATGACACACCTTCAGCAGACATTCTGGGTGGCATAATCTTTGAAAATGGACCACAGCCAGAGACAGACTACGATGTCATTATACAGAAGAAAGGTGAAGGCCTTCAAAGAATTAACAAACTGCATTCAACCTATATGGCATTGCAGTTTCCTCTTCTATTCATCTATGGTCAGCCAGGGTATACTACAAGCTTAACGCTAGAAACACATAATGCGCAGGGCGAAAAACCAAAGATGACTATGAATACCTACTACATGTACCAGTTATACGAAAGGCCTCATGAATATGGCTTGCTATTTTAAGGTGGAAGGCTATTTCAGCAATACGTTGTGTCAGTCTACTGTGCATTGGAACAGGAACGTCTTGATTTTGTCAGGGCAAAGCAAAATAACATAAGAAGCGACTACTTATCAGGCATTCATGATGCAATTTCAAGAGGCAATCGTTCAGGTGCAGATATAGGTAAACGAATAATTTTACCTTCAAGTTTCACTGGCGGTCCACGATATATGTACAGCCACTATCTTGATGCTCTGGCTATCTGTCGAGTCCTTGGCAACCCACAATTTTTTCATTACATTCACATGTAATGTAAATTGGCCTGAAATCCGAAGATATATGCAGCGGTATCCTCACCTATCAACGTCTGACAGAGCTGACATCGTCGACCGTGTTTTTGAAGAAAAAGTCCATGACTTTGTTAAAACTTTAAAAGAAGGAAAGATATTTGGCCCTGTTACAGGAGGTATACATCTTTGTCATGCTTTATTAACAAAAAATACTTTCATACATACACAACCAAATAAACACGTAAAAAAATATTGTTGTTTGGACAAAGAGGAAACAGGGAAAAAATACTTAACTTCTTTTTATGTCATTACCATTGCAGTTCTGTACACGATAGAGTTTCAGAAGCGTGGTCTTCCGCACTGTCACACATTGCTTTGGCTAAAATCAAGTCACAAAATACAAAGTCCTGAAGACATTGACAAGTTCATCTATGCAGAATTACCTGACAGAACAACAGACCCAGAGGCATACACAGTTGTTACTGAGATGATGATGCATGGACCCTGCGGCGCTGCTAACCCAAAAGCTCCATGCATGACTGAAGGTGCCAGTACAAAAAAATTCCCAAAAAAATATAATGAGAAAACATTTTTTGACAAGAATGGCCATGTACATTATCGAAGAAGAAAGAGTCGACATTATACAACAAAAAACAAGGTTAAGCTCGATAACACATATGCTGTCCCCTACAATAGGCTACTCTGCTTAATGTTTCACGCACACATAAACGTGGAATATTGCGGCTGGAGTATGCTTATAAAGTACTTATTCAAGTACATATCAAAGGGGACTGATAGGATTGCCGCACGAATCGTAAAACCAATCGGCGATACATCATCATCATCAAATGCTCCAATAATTCAGATCGACGAGATTCAGAATTTTATAGATGGTCGTTTTGTATGTCCACATGAGGCATGTTGGAGAATATTCAATTTTCCAATACATCACCGAGAACCAGCCGTTCAAATTCTCGCTGTTCACCTTGAAGGTATGCAAAGAATATCTTTCCGGGATAGCGAACCTTGGGGTTATGTTGTTAGCGATAAAGGAAGAACACTCACAACGCTCACAGAATGGTTTACATTTAACAGTTTATACGAAGAGGGTTACAATCTTACATATTTGGATTTCCCTTCGGCTTTTGTCTGGTATGAAAAGTTAAAGACATGGCGACCTAGGAAGCAGAAAACAAAGTCATCAATTGGAAGGCTTGCATATGTGCATCCTGCTACAGGTGAATTGTTCTATTTGAGGATGCTCTTATGTCACCAAAAAGGTTGCCGATCATTTACAGAAGTGCGCAGAGTGAATGGTACACTACTTCCTACTTACAGAGCCGCTTGCCAAGCAATGGGACTACTTAGAGATGATAAAGAGTGGGAGTTGGCTTTACAGGAAGCAGCTATCTCAGCATCAGCATCAGAGATACGCAAGTTGTTCGCTCACATATTGCTTTACTGTGAGGTCTCAGACACAGTTAAGCTTTGGGAAAAGCACTGGACGCTCATGACGGACGACATTCCAGCAAGAGCAGCGGCCATGACTCATATTAGAAACCTTCATATCAACAATCCGGAACTGAAAGGTTATGTCCTATATGAATTGGAAATGATACTAAACATTTCTTCGAAATCGGTCACAGATTTTGGCCTTTAACTTCGTCCTAGAAGTTTGTTAGATGAGTTACATAACAAGCTGCTGATGGAAGAAAAAAACTACGACCGTGAGCAGTTGAAAAATGAAGTAGACATTGCTGTGACGAAGCTCAATTATGACCAGCAAAGCATCTACAACCTTATTGTTGAATCTTCTTCCAAAAATGAACAGCAATTACTGTTTGTGTACGGTCATGGAGGAACAGGCAAGACTTTTTTGTGGAAGACAATAATTAACAAGCTACGATCGGATGGGAAGATAGTTCTGGCAGTTGCATCTTCCGGTATTGCATCTTTGTTACTTCCATCTGGCCGGACAGCACACTCACGGTTCAAGCTTCCACTTGATTTGATGGGTGAATCGATGTGTCATGTTACCAAAAAAACACTGATTGCAAACCTCTTTGCAGATACAGATTTAATTGCTTGGGATGAAGCTCCAATGAATGATCGAAAATGCTTTGAGACATTGGATCGGACACTCAAAGATGTGCTTGGAAATCCAGATAAATTATTCGGTGGCAAATCAGTCATGCTAGGTGGTGATTTTAGACAAACATTATCGGTCAAAAAAAAGGGGACGAAATCAGATATATTATCAGCATCAATAACTGCTTCACCTCTATGGAAGCATTTTAAAGTATGCACACTAAAAAAAACATGAGGCTGATGCAGACAGGAATAGATGATGATGAAAGAAACAGAAGAAAAGAGTTTGCTTCTTGGCTATTAGACATAGGAGATAGCAAGACGGGTGAACATGACAAAGAAGATCCACAGAACGTAAGTTGGGTTAAAATTTCTCAAGAATATCTAATTCCAGACGACAATGAAGGCGTTAGAGCACTTATCAATTATATATATGACGAGTCGACACTAGAATCACCAAGTTCAGAAGTGTTACAGCAAAAGGCAATTGTCTGTCCTAAAAACGAAACGGCTGATGCAATAAACGAAAAAGTTATGTTATTAGTAAAAGGAGACACAACAACGTATGTAAGTTCAGATGAGGCTATTCCGCTTGCACAAGACGGTGCTGCAAATGAACTTCTATACCCACCTGAATTCCTTAACACACTTAAATTCCCAGGCCTGCCCCCCAACAAGCTTGAACTTAAAGTTGGTACACCTATAATGCTACTTCGCAATGTAGACCTTGGATGTGGTCTATGCAATGGAACGAGGATGATTGTGACACAGCTGTTGTCAAACTTAATACAGGCAGAGATTATTACAGGCAACAGAATTGGAGAAAAAGTTTTTATTCCAAGAATTGTTTTGAAAGTGACAGATCAAAATATGCCATTCGTTTTCAAAAGAAAGCAATTTCCGGTGAAAGTCTGCTATGCAATGACAATTAACAAAAGCCAAGGACAGTCTCTAAGCAAGATTGGAGTTTATCTTCCGGAACCTGTATTCGCTCATGGTCAACTCTATGTTGCGTTATCACGCGCTACAACCCCAGATGGTCTAAAAATCCTCATAAAAAAACAGCAAGACTACCCTCCAAACACAACTAAAAATATAGTCTACAAAGACTTTCTTACCACTATCACTAGACCATAACCTTAAATGCTTAAACTAAATTTCCACATACTAATAGTCATTGTTAGTGAAACACGCAAACTGCATTCGGTTATTTTTTCTTTTTCATGCATAGCATTCGCTAAAGTAGACTACATATTTGGTAAGGATTTACTTACTTTCTTTCATTCCATGATTTTTCAGATGCTAATATTTTTAAATATTTGTTTACACAGAATGGCGTTAACCAGCATCAAAGACCTGAAACCTGGAGACAGAGATAAAATTATAGAAGCGAAAGTGTACCGTGCGTGGGCAGCCCGAAATCCTCCAGATACAACTGAAAAAGGGTACAGAGCAATCTTATTAGATAGACAGGTAATCAAAGGACAAATTAATATACAAAAATCATTAGAGTTCCTTAATCATGACATATTTTTTGCATACCTAGGGTGATCCAATACAAGCGAACATGGAGCCTGAAGACATACATCATTTTAGGCCTCTTCTCATACCTGGAAACGCATTTCGCATATCAGGATTCCAATGCATCAGAACACAAAATTGGCAGCAAACTCTCGAGAACAACACATCATTGTTTTTTAATACACTAACAAAATTCGATCCAATACCATCAGAGGGCTTCCCAAATCACTACTTCAGATTTGTCTCTTACAATCAGCTGCCTACAAAACTCTATGACCCAAAGGACAGGCGCAAAAAGGGATATCCAGTTCTTACAGGTACAAAGACACAGATTCTAGCAATTTTATTATTATAATTGCAACCATGCAACTAACTCTTAAACTTTTACAATACACAGATTATATTGGATGTTATATTACATCAGGGGAAGCTGGCGATGTTGGAGATCCAAACAAAAATTTGTCAAGAATTAGAAAAGTCGAGATACAGAATCTAAAGTAAATTCATATATGCAAATTCTAAAAGAAACTAGATGTTATGCACACTGGATTGACAAAATATATTTGCAATTTTTGTATCAACAGCCGCAATTCTATTGAGCTCACATTATGGGATGCATTGGCCGACAATTTTGAAAAGCAAGCTATTGACGCACTTGAAAGACCTATTATAATTGCTTTCAGCTCATGCAGAGTTTCAAAATTACAAAACAGAGGTAACTCTAGCTACTTATGAAATAAAAATTATTATATATACATAAACAGGAACGGCATTATACTAAAACAAATATGCTATTTACAGAGCTGCAACTTTCAGCCACGCCAGCAACATACTATTACATTAACCCTCAAATCCCAGGACTGGAACAATACAAAGTAGCGTAAGATTCTTAATCGTCTTCATTTTTTTCTTAATCTAATTCTAAATTCATTAAGCTAAGCAAATTCCACAACCAACAGATACAGGCAACTTTATGAGCAGCAGCAACCCTTACGTGTCATTAGATACCGATTAAAGGACCCTGAACAAGAAAAAAATAAAAACCGTATCCCAATTGCAACTCTGCTTACATATAGCCCGGAAAGTTACAGAGTGAGTTTCAAACAATAAATATGCTTACATTATAACATTTGTTATCTAGAAAATATATTTGTCATAGATACTTAATTCTTTGTTTACTAGGGTGTTCGGTTTACTTGCCAAGGAACAATAACGGATCTAGATAGTGCAAGGGGCTGGTACTACACTGCATGTTCTGTTTGCACAGGTAAGGTGACAAAGATTAATGGCGGTTACAAATGCAAAAAGGATGGAATTATGCAAGCTCCCACCTATCTTTATGTACACATAAACCACAAATATTTGTTACTTAAGTGTTGCTAACACAGTTGTTCAATTAATGCAGATACAATTTCAGGGCTACCATAACTGATGACACCAAATCGGCAACATTCATTTTCTTTACACCTAAAGCAGACCAGTTTGTTGGCGTTAAGTGTGCAGAATTGCTTGCATCAAATGAAAATGTTCACTCAGGAGGCTTTCCAAAAGACATTGAAAAAATCGTTGGTACAAATCATACCTTTCAGTTTCATTATAATCCAACTTGCATTACAGGATACGTTGAATTTGTTGTCGATGAGGTCTTTGGCATCACAGATAAAGTGCAAGAAATTGAAGGCCAAACTTCAGGTAAATAAAACCACGTCTAACTAGATTTCACAAGTATGATATGCATGATGGTTAACACTGAAAAAAAATGGTTTTCATAACACAGGTTCTGACACATCTTCAATGGTTTTACCTCCTACAAACCCAATCTTGGCCATAACAGATACCATGCACCAGATTCAAGGCCAAACTTCAGGTAAGGAAAATCACATGTCATTCTGCTCTACAATTACCACACACATAATGCCTAACATTTAAACACCTAATTTTCATATAACAGGTTCTGACACAGCAGAAATGGTTTTAGCTCATAACATCCCTATTCCAAGAACAACAGGGCCAAAAAAAGAAACTGCAGCATGCTTTCCGCATCCAAAAGGTGCTAACTTTTGATATAACCAACTTAATTTAACAAATATATATATAATGTAAAATGACAAACAGTTTTATTCTTATGACTACAGAAATAGCAACACCAGCAACAGTCATCACAGATATGCCCTCAGATGCTACCGATGACGTTCTACCAGCTACTCAGGCACAACTAATAGAACCACATGAGCATGTTGAAGGTAGCCGGCTTTTAACATTTCACGAAATAATTACAAAGCTTCTAACTTTCTACAAAATGATGACATACATTTTCTTTCACTACAGCCATGTCAACACCACCACTGGCATATACAGAGATGCAAACCCAATCAAAGACAGATATGACTGCTAATGTTACTCGCAAGCAAGTGAAACGGCCACTCTTCATGGAAGACTCAGCAGACCCAAAAAAGAAAAAAATTTAGGCTTGAACGGCGGCCACTTATCTTTTGCTACTTGGATGCACACTGCTAAAGTGCATCCTAAAAAAAACAATGCTGTAAACCCCAAGCACTTATCTTTTGCTACTTAGATGCGCACTCTAAAGTGCATCCTAAAAAAATAACTGCTGAATAGTCATGAAAAATGACTAATGTAAATACACACGCCTACTAGCACCAGTCGTGTTCATCTAGGTTTGCCGCTGAACAGATGTTCTAACATCTTCTTTTGTAAAACACCTAACAAACAGCGTGTAACAACTACTTCCTGTTCATGCCTAATGAATTCTAGATTTGGTGCAACAACTATTAATTACATTACTGCAATTTCAGAAGCGTATATGCAAACTTTAATGGTTGTATGGAACATGCAAATTTTTAACCAGTTTCATGTCTCATAACCCAGTAATATGGGATGTTTGGGATTGGCAAAAACCAATTAGGGTTGATTAAGCTAAAATGTATCTCAACTTTCACAAAACAAGATGCAAACTTATTGATTAATGGAATTGAAAAATTATAACAACTAAATTCAACAATTACTCACTGAAAAGAAAAGAGTTGTTCAACTTACTTTCACCATTTTTATCCTGCTTTCTTTGATCAGTGATTTCGGTCGTCTTCAACATATTACACATCCTTCATTTGGTAAAAATGATACTCACGATATCAACATCTCAGAGAATAGTAGTAATTGTGATGCTATTGAAATTAAAATTCATTCATTTTTTGGTTCAGGTAACCTGATCATCTGACACTACCGATCTATTCTTTCTTAAAAGTGGGCTGCCAGTTCTTTTACCAAAACTGGCCCAAATAATAATTGCAAAATGGATCGAATGTCATTTTAGTTTTTGGCCCACATTTTCCTACCTATATGTCATTTACAAAAATTCATTTATTTAATTTTATAGAAAACAAAATAAAATAATTTATAAATTAACTTAAAAAAAATGTATCATACATAACTAAACTTAACATTCTTACAAAACAGTCCCGAAAATTATATACCAAAAGAAATAAGCCTAAAAATAACAAAAAATAATACACAATATATTTAACGTTCGACAAAAAAAAAATATAACACCAACAAAACCAATTAAATACAAACAAAATTATTAGCTTTTTATTTAACGCAAACACATCTGCCCCGCAGCAGCGCGCGGGCAATCCCGCTCGTTTGAACATAAACAAGAAGTTTTACTTCCCCTAGCATTCTAGTTGAAAAATCTATGTTGTACCCATAGCGACATTGATTCAAAATGTGCGCTAAGTTAGAACCATTTTTTGTTTTCAATGAATCTAACAAAAAAATTTAACCCAATTAACCTGTTTTAAATGAGGCTAAAATCATTAGGATGATATTGAACCCATTAGATCTGGCGCTATTTTGTATATCAAACTTTTTTCTTGTTTCATACATATTTCTAATGTTGGAATATTCTATTACGCAGGGTTTATGATGAAGACGTGATCCGACGAGCTTTATTCATTTCCATTAGTAATAAATCGTCTTAGTTTTATATTGAGTTCTAGTTGTAATTTTGTTATTCTAAAGACCATGGTTTACAAGGATGTTGGATCGTATTATTTTTTACTTTATGGTATTTAAGTGACCATGTTTACTTGATTTTATGGATGATTAATAAAAATTGAGTTCAATTTATTTTTAGCTTCGATTGAATTATATTTGTTCATATTTAAGATAGTTAGTTGATACGATGGTGTACTAAAATATGTTTGTAATGGAAAATGGTGTTAATTCACCGTAGCAATGATTACGCAAACCGTGTCAAATAATTAATTAACGAATGCAAAACCGTGCCAAATGATTTATACAATGAACGCAAAAGCATGCCAAATGTTTTTTGGGCAAGGCGGATAACGATGTGCCAAATATGTTTGGCACAAAAAATAGAACTCGTGCCAAATAGATTTGTCACGGTAGATAAAACCATCCTAGGTAACTTTGGCACGATAAAATAAAAAGTGTACCAAATACACAATTGGCACGGGAGATGAATTGGTACCAAATACGCATTTGACACGAGATATAAAAGTGTGACGAATGCCAATTTGGAACGGAAGATTGCCAGTCGTGCCAAATACCTCACTCATGGCACCACAAAGTTAAACCGTCCCATGAACCGTGCCAAATACTATTTAGCACGGTTTCACCCCAACCTAAATGTATTTGGCACCCTCATATTTAGGACAGAGCCAAAAGCGTGCCAAATTCGTGCCAAATAGCATTTGGCACGACTTTTTGAGTATTTGGCACAGTTTTCCACCCTCCCAAATACTCGTTTTTCTTGTAATGTCTAAAGGATTCTGTATACTATAAATTTAAAGCTTAGATACAACACATCAAGAATCACGTCTTCTTCACTCTCCTTAGTGTCTCTCGTCATCTTCAAACTTTAACCTTTTGCTTGATTGGATATTTGAAGATAAAAATTTGAAGAAATATTAAACATTGAAATTCAAAAACAAAGCTTCGGTTCTAACTTTTTCCAACTAATGTGTTAGGGATGACACTTTGTTTTTTCACAACTTCACGAAAAATAGCTCCACCGATTCTAGGAATGCCAATGGGGCGGGTTTAAGGCGGAGCAGTCATTCCCATCCCTAAGCCCGATTAGCAAACCATGCCCCAAACCCGCCCCAATCCCCATTGGGGATCTTATCAGGGCGCCATGCTTTACCAAATACACGTTTTTCCCCTTTTACTATATCTTTACACCATATTTTAGCAATATGATTATATGCAATGACACGGAGAATTAAAAACCCGCTAATAATTGATAAGTTTTCAACAAAATTAACATGACTAATGATAAAACAATCCGTTAAAAGATCAAAACGTCTTTTAAAAATATGACACAAAAGAAGTCTTTTTAGTCACAATTAATCTTATAAAGATACAAAACTACAAAGATCATGGTATTATTACGTAAATACTAACATAACAATATATGAGTATAATAGATCTATATGTTTCGGGGCGGGGCGGGTTGGGTTGGGATGTTGTGCCCCGCTCTCCACCCCGAACCCGATAAAAATCCCTGTTAGTGCCCCGAAACTCGATAAGCATGCCCGCCCGCACCAAATACTTTGGGTTTCAGGGGTTTTTTTTTTTTGCCATCGAATTCAACTAAACCCGGCAATTTAAACTTGATTCAGCCCAAAAGTATTTTCACAAATCCAACCCAACTTAGACTACCCCAATCCCTCACACCATTTCACCTTCCACCTCAGCGCCACATCAGCTTTCTATCTCATTCACCACCATTTCACTTTTCACTCCCAACCATTTCACACCACTTCACATTTCAACACATTTTTTATTTATTAAAATACCCAACTAAATAAATCCGACACACTCACAAGCTAAAAAAAAAAAAAAAAAACACAAAACAAAACTACCCACCAACACATTGCACCAAAAGTGAGAAGTTCACCTTTGGTTCTCCTCTCTCCTCCTTGCCGATGCCTCACTTTGAACACCCAACCACACTCACGCTGGAAACTAGCTTGCCATCTCCTCACTACTCAAGCGATGGGAGCAGCCTTAGAACACTTTTGTACAATTTTCGGCCCTTTTTAGTTGAGATAACACTCGGCCCAATCTCAACCTGATAAGCAGGCCACAAGCTTCTTGAATTACTCAACCGACTCAAACGACACCCACCTTAACCTTAACCCCCTATTTCAATCTTGCAGTCATACTACTTTCTATGTATCCGGACAGTTTAAGGTTTGGTTAGCGTTTCTAAATGGTTTTAACAAGGAAGAGAAGGCGCCTTATCGATGAAACATCATCATCTTCTTCTTCTGTAAGTTTATCTTATATTATACATATCGCTGTTTTGGATTAATTTATTTGTCGCTTATTGAAAAAGTTAGTATAATAACCCAATAAGCCGATTGGTGAAAATATATATTAAAACAGTGGTTTTGGAGTTTATTTGTTTTGTTTTTGGTCTGGTATCAGGCTTATTTGAATTTTGATCAACTAGCAGGAGAAGCAGGATGAAAACCCTCACCAATACCCGACTTTTTACTTATCATCAGCTTCTTTGTTCGTTTAACATATGTGTACGTGTTTCAATAATTTGATCATTGTTGTTATTTTTTTATTTGCTCATTGCTGCAGGTCAAACCTCCTATAAAAAAACAAGTATCAACTTTAAGCACAAGTATGCATGAATTTCTCCTCTTTTAGCCGCTTCATTAACTATTGTCGTCTTTCTTAATTATTGTTATTGTTGTGCATGACAGCACCATCTGAAATTCCAAAGAGGCTGTATGATCTGATTCAGAAAATAGCAAATTTGAGGGAGTCTTTAAAGCAGAACCCCAACAACAGGCATGCAAAAACCAAATTGGAATATTATGAGCCGTGGATTCACTGTGCTGTTGCTTACTACAAAGCGGTTAATGAGTTGACACTTGACTGGAAATAGTATGTTCTCTAGCTACCTTTATATTTTTCTTTATCTTGTAAACAATTAAAGATAATTAATAATATACTCCCATAAGTTTCTCATCTCCTTTTATTCTTGTACTCAATACCCTTTCTTGCAGCGACCCCGAAGCCTCCTATGTTCCGAAGCCTCCTGCACCACCCAAACCCAAACCCAAACCCAAAACGAAGAAGAAGAAGAAGATCAAGATAACCTGTATGTATTCCCATTCCTTATTAATGTTACTCGTGTTAGAAAAAAATTATCACAACGCTATATAATTTTTTTTTTTTTTCTAATGTATTTATTGCACTCTGATCATTAATGAGTTAGGTCAATACAATTTCACATGCTTTATGATGAAAACAAAGATTTAAGTTTCTAATCTACGATAATGTGGATATGTGTGTGTGTGTGTGTGTGTGTTTCTTATTTAGGGAGCTCCTATAATTACCATGGCCCTTATCAGTTGAACTACAATGAGCAGAAAGTCTGGAGTTCGTTTATAATGAAAGATAAAGCTGTATGTATCAGTTATTCGTCCCTCTTTTTCTCTTCTCTTGTATATAAACCTACATCCATGATTCTGGCGCATAAATATTTCGTCACGTATTTCGTTTGTTTGGCAGAGTGCAAATGAGTATGAGATGTATCCGTTGAAGGAACATTTACATATGGTTGATGATGTTAGGGTTGTTGATTTACTTGGAAAATTTGCGGTTAACACCTTTAACAAATCTTGTAAAATGGTATGGTTACATTTCTCCACCTGCTTTCAAGTTTTGAGACCATCTCCCTTGCCAGCTGTTTTGCTTACATAAATTAATTCTATGTTGTTAGTATGTTAACAAAGACGAAGACAACCAGGTCAGTGGGGCTGAATTCATGAAGTGCAAATTCTATAAATTGACATGGAAGTATATCTTCTACATGACCATAGAGGCCATTGAACAAGGGATACGTGGAGTGTATGAGACCAGTGTCGAATGTATTCCTGAAAACGGTGGTGCAATGACACTGCTGAACTTTGCGCTAACGGATCATGAACCAAAGTGTATGTGAATATACGGAGTATCGCATGTCCCGATTCAGTTATCACTTTCTTTTTAGAACCCATCGACATACTCTCTATTGTGCTTGTTACAGACTTGCAATTCACATTTTATAATTAATGAAAATGGCGTATCAGCTCTAGTTTTTCCTCTTACATTGTTGAAACAGTTAAGAGGTGATAAATTTTCACCCTTTTGTATGAAAATGGGTTGGTTTAGGTTACATATCTCATCTTCAACGGGCCAAGGGGGTCATTTTTAAAACCTAGCCAAAGCTGAAACGGGTCGAAGGGATTGAGAGTCATATTTTTATTCTAATATGAAGTGCTTGTCACCTCTAACTAGCCCAATAAACGACATAGCACTTTACTAGATTAAGTAAGCTGCATAAATTCCAAATTTTCTTTTGGTGTCTTGTTCCTTGACGCCTTATCTTTCATGCAGGTAAAAGACCATTGGTCAAACCCCGCCTGGAATCCGAATTCGAGTATGAAACTGTGGGAGGTTAGTCTTCCATTTATTTCTTGCTGTCTGAACATTAGGATTTGGCTCTTTTTGGTTCCCCTTTGATGTAACTTGCAAAAGTTGAAATCCCAATTGCTAAACATGTAATATATCTTCTTGTCATAATTGAACCCTTAAGCGTTGTATGTCTATATAAGTTGACTTGTATGTAGTAGTAACATATTGAGGTTTCAATTTCGATTAATGATTTTAGATAACCTTGTAGGTGGTTCCTCTGATCCTGAAGACTTCTACAAGCTTACTGGAATGGTGCATAGGTTGACTGAGAGTGGTGGTTTTGACTATCATAACCCAGCATATTCTCCTCACGTACTTATTTACTGTCGTAAAGATAAGAAAGCTTCGTCTTTTAAGGTTAATGTAAGCAAGCCGTAGTCAGCAACAAAAACTATCACGATGGATCGTTGATTTAGCCTAAATATGTCACAAAACTAGAAAGCTTACGACTTTCGGACCAGAGTCCTTCATTGCTTTTTGATAACATATGTGGTGTGGCGTGCAACATATGCACTTTCAGTTGTACTTTATGCATTATGTAAGCAAGCCGTAGTCAGCAACAAAAACTATCACGATGGATCGTTGATTTAGCCTAAATATGTCACAAAACTAGAAAGCTTACGACTTTCGGACCAGAGTCCTTCGTTGCTTTTTGATAACATATGTGGTGTGGCGTGCAACATATGCACTTTCAGTTGTACTTTATGCATTATGCATTTTTGGTTGCACTATATTCTCATCAGGGGATTATTATTATAATATAGTATCTTTTAGCTTTTGGCATGAATGTCTTGTGTCTATAAAGTTAAATAAGATTGTTCAAATGATGCATTTGTTTTTGTTTTTCGAATGTATTTGCTTACTAAAAATCGCATTTGAGTAATAATAACCTCTAGTGGACCTCTCAATTAAGGGGTGCCTTTCATCACATAACATTGTTGCCAACGTTGTTAGGGGATCAGGGTTGTCTCAAAGTGCCTTGGGTATGTTGTCATCCGTTTTCAAAGGGTGGTATGATGTCATTCAGACAACAGCTAAAGTAAGTCTGTAAGACTACCTTTATTGGTGAACCCACCAACCGGTTGGTGGGAAAGAAACAAAAAAAGAACCATTTTAATATTCAAATTATTCACATGAGTGAAGCATCACAAGCCAACCAGTTCACATGATGACTTTCATTCATGATCCCAACCTAAACACATGTCAAACTCTTAGTGGGCATTTCAATTAATATTTAAAAATATAAAGTTTCAATTAATAGGAGTAATATTGTTCTTGTAATCATAATTTACACAACTATTTATAAAATGTAAAGAGAAAAAATTGCAGCATATCAATCCAATCTCGTTCTAAGAAACTAAAGACTGGTTTAGAGCTTGGACCTGAGTTTCAATTCTATGTTTAGTTAAATTGATACTGATCAACCTAAAATGGTTACCTGTGTGGCTGCGTGGGTTATATTTAGGCTTGCAAGCTTAACTGATCTTTGGGTATAAAACTCAGGTTGGAGCTTGTGGTGGTTTAGAAGTTGTGTTGGGGAAGGAGGAAAAAGAGGATTAGAGTGTGTTTGACCTGTTGTTGCTTTCCACTGATATAGATCATAATGAATGCCATGTATCATATTATTTTCCATATCCATATTTATCTCATTCACATAACAGCGAATTTGGACGAGATATAAATAAAAATGATTACTTCAACGTCAGGCCTTTGTATCCATTCGACCAAACTGAAGTTGGAGGATCTTCAAGGCCTTTGTAATTTTATTTTTCTAATGAAAAGTGTATTTTATTTCAATTAAAACATATTTCAATTATATACTTATAAAGTATATATTTTAATTAAATATATAATTTATAAAAAACTTTAAATAATTAAATTGAGTATAAAGAAATAATATTATATGTTAGGTTGGGTTGTTGATAAATGGTAAAAAAAATATAGATTGGTTGTATGTATTGGTTGTGTAGGTGGAGGAAAGAGAAAATAATATTTTATTAAGAGATTGGGTTGTGATGGGTTGTTGATAAAGATAGTCTAAGAGCACAAGGTGCATCAACAAGCATGTGACTCCCCATTCGGGCCCTACCATGCCACATCACTAAAACACCTCAACTTCAACTAACCACAACAAACCTCAACTTCCCCATTAGGGCCCCACCTCTTACACATTTATTTTTTTATTCATTTCATTAATAAATTAAATTCATTTCACAAATACTAAAAAATAACAAAACATACTAATTTTATTTCATCAAATAAAAAAAGTTACAATACGGAAAAAAACACATACGATTTGCGAAAAAAAAAACATACGATAAGGCACGAAAATAAATAAACCGATAAATACGATATGCAACATCATCAATAATTTATAAAACCTTATAATTATCGATGAGTGCTGACTTTTCTTTCCAAACTTGCAATACTTGTTCCCTGACCATTCTCAAAGCGACTTGAAGTTCCAAATCTGTTTCATCATTTCTTAAAAGGGTTTGTACACCGACCATGACTATTGGATGGTCTTGAGGTAACTCACGTAACCTTTCGACCTCTGGAGCACGAGACTCCCTCTGTCGAATAATTCGAGCTATCTCACCCAACAAGTTGTTAATCAACTTAAGTTCATTTTCTTGTTCATTGCGTAATCGGGTAAGTATTCTTCTTTGCACCTCAGATGGTTGGTTAGCCATAGTGTATGTGTGGAATTTAGTTTCAGTTGTTTGATAATAAGAAGTTGAGTAAAGCTGGTATTTATACTGAAACTAGCCGTTGATATTTTTATTGGAGAAACTAGCCGTTAAGCATTTTATTCAAACTGAAACGTACACTGACATAACATCACAAACGAAACGGAAATACTTAACATAAACCAACAAACGATACAATAATACAAAGGCGATTAATTGATAAATCGGTTCCAGATGGTGTTGCTCTTCAAAATCAACCAAACTTGAAAATATTTGAAATCTCTCCCATCATGGCGTTCTTTGTAAACATTCAACGCATCTTCAACACGATCATCTGGCTCACGTGTCGGTTGCAAATTCAAGTAAATTTCATGAAACTTTTGGCAATCTGAGTTCATTCTTGCCCACTTACCCATTAGCTGGCTTTTGCTACGAGTTGGACCGTCAGATTGTTCATTGAACTTTTCTGTTACAACTTGCCAGAAAGGTCCTTCGTTGGCATGGAATTCGTGAACGTTTTGCCACATCTCGGCTAGCCAGCATTCTTCATCAATAGACCAACGAGTTGCCATTGTGAATTTTTTTGAAAGTGAAGTATGTGCAGAGTTGTATGATAATGTATGGTTTATATAGGAGTCTATAAACATTTAGGATTCAAAACCTGAGCGGGATAATATTCAAATTTCAAAATATTCAAACTTCTTGAATACAAATTCAAATAAATGGGCGGGTAAACGTTTAACATTTGAATTCAAACGTTTAAAATACATAACAGAAGTACACATGATACATTATTAGTTAACATAAAGTACATAAATGATATCCACCATTACTCATCGAATCTGTCCCATGTGAACGTGTTTCTAAGAGCGAACCACACATGTTGATATTTAATCCCTTTACCATATCGTTCATGGTAAATACGGTTTGCATTGCTGAGACGATTAGGGTCTGCACTTGTACGCTCCAACTCTTTGTAAATAGAATTATACCTACGACATTCAAGGTTCATTCTGTTCCATTGAGCCGTAATACTATTTTTATTACGGTCCTGACCTTCTGTCTGATTGTTGAACCTTTGTGTAACTGCATTCCAAAAAGAACGTTCATTCACAAGTTCTTCAGAATCGTGAACTTCAAGCCATACAGTTGCTAGCAACCGTTCTTCTTCCACTGACCAACGATTAGCCATTGTAAAACTTAATGGTAAATATTGAAGTATGTCTAAAATTGAATGGTATAATATGGTATTAATAGGGGTTTTTTGAAAGCGGGATAGTTTCAAAATTTGAATTCAAATTGAAAGCGGGATAATTTCAAAATTTGAATTCAAATTGAAAGCGGGATAAATTTGAATTCAAACTGAAAGCGGGATTTTTTCAAAAATTTGAATTGAAACCAGAGAGCGGGATTTTTTCAAAATTTGAATTCAAACCATATAGCGGGATACTTCCAAAAATCCTTCTATAAATACGTATCCAAAATCTGAAAACACACACAATTCCCACAATCATCAAACAATTCTCCTTTCTTCTTCCAGAAAAATGTCTCACAACGCATCACCTCAAAACAATTCCCAACAAAACACACCGCCAGAAGATATATTTCCGGTGTTTCAGTACGACAACCCACCACCTCCAACTCCACCAGAAGTTATGTTTCCACCTCAAAACACACAGCCGGAAGATATATTTCCGGTGTTTCAGTACGACAACCCACCACCTCCAACTCCACCAGAAGTTTTGTTTCCACCGCCAAACAACCAACAACCAAACAATCAACCTGCAAACCAGCCCATCATTCGTCAATTGACTGAGCAAGAACAGTATGAGCTGGATATGGAAGTGCTACGGGCATATGAAGCTGAACAAGACCGTCAGCAAAGGGAGCGTGAGGTGTACCTCAAAGGAAAACAAGAGCGCAGGAACAGAAGAGCCGAATGGCGTTGGGCTCAGGGACTTCCACCCGTCCCATCCAGTGAGGACGACTCAAGTGCCTCTTACTCGAGTCAGGAGGGATACGTGTCGGATGATTCATTTTATTGAATCATAGTTTTTATTATCGTATGGTAGTTTATGGTTTTTAATTTTCGTTTTTAAGTTTAATGTTGTTATCGTATTTGTAAAATAATTGTATGTTGTTTCAAGTTATTTTAATCCTATGTTTAATATAGTTGTATTATTCAAAAAAATATATATGTATAAAAAACATACATATACATATACATATACATATACATTTTACAAATAACAACACACATATACATATACATGTTACAAAAAACATACATATACACATACATTTTACATCACTATTCAAAGTTTTAAAAAAAAAAAAAAAAAAAAAAAGAAACAGAATTTTGTCAGAAATTCAGCTCGCCGTCTCGACGAGGAGTTTGCTAATGGCGAAGAACGGCGAGCCACGAACGGTGTGGCAGCGAGCAACGGCTCCCCGTTGGAGATGCCACCTCGGACGGCGAGGCTTGGTTAGCCGTCTGCACCTTGTGCTCTAAGCAATATATTTTTATAACCAAACTGTACAATTTAATAATTTTCGAATATAGTACTTTTTTCTTTCTTTTTGCAAAATAAAGAATGCTATATAGTTAGCTACTCTTTTCAAGTAAAACTGAAAAAAGGTCAGTTTTCGCTTTGTTGAGTGCACCTGACAAATTTTCTGGCTTCTTTCCACCCACCTGAGCAAAATTTGGGCAGCCACCACCACCTCCTCCACACATTTTCGCTTTTAGCATCAGTTGCCATCACTTTAGTTTGTAGAGACGTTGCATCTCCAATCCATTCATTGATTAAATCTTCAACTTTTGTTAACTCATGATCAAGAAGTTGCCAATGGAAGTTGAAATCACATCTTAGCCGTTCAAATGCCACCAACGAACCAGCTTGTGACGTCTCTTGTCCTATAACTTTCTTAAGTGCAGCTTGTAGCAAGTAAGTAGCTGATGGACCTGAAAAAGTCAACACATATTATACAAGTCAATTAAAATCGTGGTAGAAGTTATAGATAGCTCACAACTTAAAGTTTAAGTTATAATGTGTTGGTATTTTAGTGTAAAATAGATTGAGTTAATATTAACTGGACTAACGGGGGTTCCCCCTTGGTGGGGGTTCGGGGGCAACGCCCCTGAGAGAAGCAGGGTCCAAGGGGCGGCAGCCCCTGGCAGGGTCCAAGGGGCGGCGCCCCTGGCTGGGGTAAGTTGCTATGTCAAAAATTCCTCAGAAAATTAAATTTTTGAAAATTGAGGGACTAAATTTGACAGCTTGAAACCTTAAAACTGCCAAAAGGCAGTTAACCTTAAATCCCGTAATATACAGAAAAACACAAGGTTACAGAAACCGAAATTTTTATTTGCATACATAACAACATACACAAACTTGAATCAATTAGATTTTATCCGGTCGTTAATTGGTATCCACTCCAATTTAATCGATCTGAAAGCGTTCATACTCGTGACTTCTAATTGCTATCAGGATACCCTATCACCCCACATACGACAAAAAAACAACATAATGGTGGGACACATTGTTACACTACCTTTGCACGTTGCCTTAATTTTGCATCAATGCAGCTTCGACTTCTTTACCAACTGTAATACTCCCTTCTTTTATCATACCTTTATGAACAAATGAGGTGAGTTATCTGATAAACTAAGTTTTTGTTAAATCCCCATCATTCATCTAGTTTGATCTAATGGTGGGGATTAATCTAAAATTTAATAAGACAACCTAAGTCCATGTTTTTTTTCTTGTCCTTTTTGTCTATCTTATTTATTCATTTTTTTTAACTTCACGTTTTTTTTCCTATAATTCAAGTTTTTTTTTTTTTTTTCTTTTTTTTTTTTTTTTTTTTTTTTTTGCTTTTTTTTACGTTGTTTTCCTTTTTCATACATATTCGTCGGTTTTTTACGTTTTAGTCAGTTTTCTTACGTTTTCGTTCGTTTTCATACATTTTCGTCCGTTTTCATACGTTTTCGTCTGTTTTCTTACGTTTTCGCTTGTTTTCATACGTTTTTGTCTGTTTTCTTACGTTTTCACCCGTTTGAATACGTTTCGTCCATTTTAATACGTTTTCGTCCGTTTTCTTACGTTTTCATCTGTTTTCGAATTTTTTTCATACGTTTTCGTCTGTTTTCTTACGTTTTCACCCATTTTCATACGTTTTCGTCCGTTTTCATATATATATTCGTCCGTTTTCTTACGTTTTCATCTATTTTTGAATTTTTTCATACGTTTTCGCCCGTTTTCGTCCGTTTTCATATATATTCGTCCGTTTTCTTACATTTTTGTCCATTTTCTTACGTTTTCGTCCGTTTTCATATGTTTTCGTCCGTTTTCATACGTTTTCGTTTGTTTTTATACGTTTTCGTCCATTTTTATACGTTTTCATATGGTTTCATCTGTTTTCATTCATTTTTGTCCGTTTTCTTACGTTTTCGTTCATTTTCATACATTTTTGTCCGTTTTGATACGTTTTCATCCGTTTTTATTCATTTTCGTTCGTTTTTAAATGTTTTCAGACGTTTTCATACATTTCTGAATATCACAAGTGATATACTGTGATTATCAGAATATCACTTGTGATATTCAGAATATCGTGAGTGATATTGAATATCACTCGTGATATTCTGAATATCACAAGTGATTTTTAACATTCTGTAACATGAAAATCACAAGTGATATTCAGAATATCGCAAGTGATATCTGAATATCGCAAGTGATATTCTGAATATCATAAACGATTTTCAACAAATGTTTTGTGACATGAAAATCGCAAGTGATATTCAGAATATCGCAAGTGATATTCTGAATATAAATCACAAGTGATATTCAGAATATTACAAGTGATTTCACGCTTTTTTTAATTCACGTTTTTTCAAAAGTGATATTTTGAATATCACTCTGAATATCACAAGTGATATTCTGACTATCACAAGTGATTTTCAACAATTGTTCTGTAACATGAAATTCATAAGTGATATTCAGAAAATCACAAGTGATATTCCGAATATCACAAGTGATTTTCAACTAATATTTTGTAACATGAAAATCACAAGTGATATTCTAAATATCACACGTGATTTTCAACTAACGTTTTGTAACATGAATATCTCTTGTAATTTTCTGAATATCACTTGTGATATTCAGATTATCACTTGTGATTTTCATGTTACAAAACATTAGTTGAAAATCACTTGTGATATTCAGAAAATCACAAGTGATATTCAGAAAATCACAAGTGATATTCTGAATATCACAAGGGATATTCCGAATATCACAAGTGATGTTCAACTAATGTTTTGTAACATGAAAATCACAAGTGATATTCTGAATATCAAAAGTGATATTCAGAAAATTACAAGTGTTATTCAGAATATTATAAGTGATTTTCACATTTTTTTTAATTCATGTTTTTTTCACTTTCTTACGTTTTCTTCTGTTTTTGTTCGTTTTCATACGTTTTCTTTCGTTCTCATACGTTTCTGAATATCACAATTGATATTATTAATATCACAAGTGATATTTTGAATATCAAAGAAAATCATTTGTGATATTAAGAATATCAATTGTGATATTCAGGAACGTATGAAAATGGACGAAAACGAACGAATACGTATGAAAGCGTAAAAACACGCCTGCAAAGAGACAAAAACGTATGAAAATTGATGAAAACGGACGAAAATGTATAAAAACTGCTGAAAAGTATGAACACAGACGAAAGCGTCTGAAAACAGACAAAAATACATAAAAACGGACGAAAATGTTTATGAACGTATGAAAACAGATAAAAATGGATGAAAGCATATAAAAACAGATGAAAACGTCTTAAAATGGACGAAAACGTCTGAAAACAGACGATAAAGTAAAAAATTGATGAAAACGTTTGAAAGCGGATAAAAACGTCTGAAAACGTATAAATACTGCCGAAACGTATGAAAATAGACGAAACGTTTGAAAACAGACAAAAATGTACAAAAATGGACGAAAACAGACAAAAACGTCTGAGTATCACCGAATATCACTTGTGATATTCAGAAACATATGAAAACGTCTAAAATTGGCCAAAAAAATTGAAAAACGGACGAAAACCTATGAAAATGAACGAAAATGTAAGAAAACAGACGAAAACATAAAAAAATGGAAGAAAACATCTAAAAACGGACGAAAACATAAAAAAATGGAAGAAAACGTATGAAATCAGACGGAAACAAATGTAAACATATGAAACCGGATGATAACGTATAAAAACGGATGAAATCGTGTAAAAACGGATGAAAACGTATGAAAACGGACGAAAACATCTGAAAACGGACAAAAACGTATAAAAACGGATGAAAACGTATGAAAATGGACAAAAACGTCTGAAAACATATAAAAACTGTCGAAAACGGATAAAAACGTCTGAAAATAGACGAAAACGTAAAAAAAGGGACTAAAACGTATGATAACGAACAAAAACATCTGAAACAGACGAAAACGTAAAAAAATGGACGAAAACGTATAAAACGGTAAAAAAAACGTCTGAAAACGTATATAATCATGTGAAAACAGACAAAAACGGACGAAAACGTAATAAAGTAAGAAAAAATCGTGAATTTATTTAAAAAAGAAAAGCTTGACTTATTAAAAAAACGTGAATTAGAAGGGAAAAAAATATATATATATATATATATATATATATATATATATATATATATATATATATATATATATATATATATATATATATATATATATATATATATATATAACGTTAATTGGAAGAAAAAAAGGCCAAAAAAAAAAAAAAAAAAAAAAAAAAAAAAAAAAAAAAATGAATAATGAAAAAGAAAAAGGAAAAAAAAAGACATGGACTTAGGTTTCCATGTTTAATCTTAGGTTAATCCCCACCATTAGATCAAACTAAATGGATGGTGGTGATTTGTCCCTTAGTATGTAACAAAAAACTAGTCCCTAAATGAACTTTTCTCATGAACAAATATATTTCCTAAAGAATTTTGAACATCGGCTATCTCTATAACAGCCGTCTTTCCGGTTTCAATTTGGGTAACTTTTAGTAACCCTCGGTCCAGATTCTGCATAAAACGTTGTTCGATCCGGTAAAACTTCAACTTCACTCCCTTAAGAAACCTCGACTACCGGTTTGCCGCTTATTAAAAGACCCTTTACAACAGCCTTCGAATAAAGGGTATCATAACCTAGAAACTCGATGTCGGCAATGTTTTCAGTTAATTCTGACCCGCTTTCAACCGTGAGTTTAACTGTGTTATGTACAGCTTGTGATTGTCGTCTTTGATTTTCCATTTCGATATCAAAGTCACTCATGTCAACTGATACACCACGCACCAGGTTTTTTTTTTTTTTTTTTTTTTTTTGGGGGGGGGGGGGTGGGGGGCGGGGGGCGGGGGGCAAAATATGAAAATATATAGATATGAATTTCGGGTTATATTTGAGAAAGGAAAAGTATTTCCGATTTTTTATTACAACCAATGAACTTGAAACAACTAAACAATAATTCATTAACTTGACCTACACAAACTGTTTGCACAATATTGATGATTAAATTACCATTGACTAATGAACTTTGTTTGACTTGAAAACTAGAACTTGAACCAGCTTGCTTGCTTCTACTTGAAAGCAAAGAAACTTGTGAAAAAGAAACCTACAGAAGAAGATAGTAACCCATGAAAATACATCCTTGAAGATTGAAATACCAGTGAAGTTCTTGAATGAACTCCTCAAAAGTGAAGATTGAAATGCCCAACGATTTTTCTAGGCTCTTAAAGTTGTTAAGCTTCGAGCTTTCACCATCCACATCTGATTGCTCATCACAAGAAACATCATAAAGACCCAAATGTTCCTTTAGGAGGTGTTTCTTTTCTTCTTAGTGGGGAAAAAAGTGGGCCCAAACCCTTAATGCCTCTTAATTAGGAGGAGCATTAAAGCTTCACTCTCCCAATTAAGTGGCTAATTAAGTGGTTCATATGGAACCACTTAGTTTGGTAAACACCCCCTAAGTCAAAAACCTTTTTGCTTAATTTTCTTACCCTTGGTCTTTTTCTTCTCCGTCTTACCTTTAAGCTTTTCTGAATCCTTCTTCCTCTCTTTAATTTCTGCTATATTTTCCTAGCTCGACTGCACAACTTGTGTCCCACCCCTTTTCTTGGACATCGAGAGTAGCTTTATGTTTGACACCTCGGGGTTCGTTTGAAGGGCATCTTTTAACCTTTCCAAAACTTGGGAATACAAATTTGCTTGTGATGTTGACCTATCATTTTCAAGTAACTCATCCTCCCCTTTTCTCTCTCGTAACAGAATTTCCCGCCTTTTCTCTATTGCACATTTTCCACTAAAAGCTTCATTTCACACATCAATAATGCGTATTTTTTAAATCTGATTTGTTCTTTAGATTCGTCTATTCATTGCGCACATGATGATTAGATTTAATTTCATTTGGGATCAGTTTTGAAGAAACCCCCAATTTGTTTGATTTTGTGATTTTCATTCAATTAGGTCTTAATTTTCTGTTATTGTTCTAATTGTTCATAATGTCGATCAAACAAAGAAAAATTAAAATTCCTAACAAGTATGGTGATTCAATTAGTAACTTGGGGAAGAATAAAGATGTTGTTGATGATTGTACTAGGAGTGTGGATGAGCATGTGGGAAGTGATGACGTAAGCATAGGAAATTGTGAGAATAATGGAGATGCTGAATTTAGTAAGAGTTCGGTTTATAGGGGAAGATGAATAAGATTGCAGGCAATAATGATGTGAGTAATGGAAATTTGGGTGATGAATTGGAGAAAGCTAGGTTACTACTGGACGATGAGTTTCCATTGCTGACTAACACAACTGGACCTATTGTAAGTGCTAATTCTAGTGCTGTTAAGACTAGTACTGTACCAATTGTTAATGCTACTAAGGAGTCCAATGGTAGAAATAATGTAAGTGTTAGTAATACAAAGAATAATGAAACAGCATTGGATAACAGTCATTGTAATAGGTCTAAGCAGGTGTTTGTGAAGTCATTTGCTAAAATAGTCAATGATAAAGAGGTTGAAATAGATAACAAGCTAAAACTGATTCCAACTGAACTTGTGGAAGGTAGAGAGGTTGTTGTATTTGAAGAGGATATTGTTAGAGAAGGAAGTAGGAATTGGTTATTGACTCTGTGTGGAAGATTTGTAGCTTGTAAAATGACTTTTGCTGAATTGAAATATAATGTGGGGTAAGCATGGGCTAAGGGACATTATTGTGAAAAATGGAATTTACTTGTTTAAGTTTAGAAATATTGAAGGCTTGAATCATGTGCTTGAAAATGGACCCTGGATGGTTGGTAGTAGACCATTATTAGTTCAGAAATGGGACCCAAGTTTAATCATTGATAGGACTGATCCGGTTAACTACCAATTTGGGTGAAGTTGTATAATATGCCTATAGAAGCCTGGAGTGTTAAAGGTGTAGTGCAATTGCTAGTAGTCTTGGGAGGCCAATTATTATTGATAAGGTTACTGCTAAGGTGTGTCATGAGGTGAATGGTAGAGTAAGTTTTACTAGAGTCTTAGTTGAAATTGAAGCTGATAAAGTTCTCAAAGATAAGATTGCAATATGCTATAAAAATGAGGATAAAAAGACCATGTTTACTAAGTTTGTGAGAGTTGAATACACATGGATACCACCTAAGTGCAATCACTGTAAGGTCTTTGGACATTTGGATGCTAATTGTATGCTCAGACCTAGAAGTGA
>JARVZY010004942.1:0-35198 GCA_030686995.1 Artemisia argyi
CTCTCTGTCTCTAATGCCGTGTGGAATTTCACTAATAACAAGATTAAGAGTAACGGATTTCTGATGGATGATGCTTACGTGAGCCGTGTGTCACCTGTTCAATACGAGAGAGCCGTCGTTAATGAGGACCAATGTGTGTTTTGTAAGAAACGCGGTTTTAAGAATCTCGGTAGCCACATGGCCATGCAACACGGCGGCTATGGTCTCAAGAATCGAGAGCGTCGGCGCTGGAAAGAATCACTCTGAAGTTTGGACGGATCCCTGTAAGCACAACAACAATTTCCAAGTAAAAATTATTCATCAGCTATGTGAGCCTCATCATTAAAATCGATCAGCGTGTCTTTACCGTCATCAGATGTGTCATAATTGTGGATGGGCTCATTTCTTGGATCTCCTTCTTGTTGTTCCTTCTGCACCTCCTCAAGTCGCTGTGCACTACTTGTTTGGTCAACGATTGTAGCTTGGGCTTTAGATCTCGATCTTAAATTGTACGGACAAGGCTCGACTACTGAGTGACTTGTCCGCTTGCTCTTGCGAGGCGCGTAAGTTGGATCACGTATTGAATCATCAGTGATAAAATCCATCACGTATGGATTCTATGCCTTGTTGTCTTTCAGGCGTCTGCACAACCGGCGGCTCGTCGTTATTTTGTTCATTTGTCCAAACGTCGGACTCACAGTCGTAAAAGCTAACAGCGACATCGTCACTTATTGTGACATGCCTTGAAGGTGAAGTTTCACAGGCTTGATTGTCATCTTTATCCGGAGGATCTATGGGCTCCGGGTCCTGTAAAGGTGTTAAATTACCTGCAGGCGACTCACCTGAGCTACCTATCAAATCATCACGTAAATTATTCGTAGGGATTGAGGTATGGCTGACATCAAAATGCTGCATCAAATCTGTAGAGTCAGATGGTTGATCATAAAATTCGTGGCTCATTAAATCTGCCGTGCAAGAGGATCCTTGCGCTTCATCCTTCTCTTCTGAAGCTACTCGTCGGTCAATTAGATGAGAGGGCGCTCCTCATAGTGTTTGATGTCTTGCAAAGCCACTACTTTCCTCTTTAAAAGGATAGGATCAAATATTGCAACAGCATTAGGGTCTCTCTGATCACCTAGTATTTGAACAACGACACATGGGCCAAAATATTTTGGGTGAAACTTTTTAGAGAGCTCCAAAGGACATGTATGTTCTTTGATCAGGACCAAGTCCCCAATTTGTAGATTTAGTGGTCTATGACGCTTGTTGTATTCACGTGCCTGTTTCAATTGAGCTTGTCTGATTTGTTCTTGGGTGTTTGATCTAACACATGACCTTACTTCATCAATCTCAGATAATCTGACCCCTATTTTCATTGTGATGGGCATTAAGCGGTGACCTTGGAGTCGTGCCAAATAAAACCTGATAAGGACTATGGCCAGTGCTGTTATGGGTCGTAGTATTGTACAAATACACGGCCCATCTAACTTGCTCATCCCAAGATTCTTGGTATTCGTCGATGTACGATAAAAGAATTCGAACTAGCGTCCCGTTAAAACGTTCATCAGTCCCATTGGACTGTGGATGGAAACTTGCTGTCATGTTGTGCTTGATCTTGGTCTCATTCAAGAAATTTTTCCATTCATTCGATCGAAACTGCACTCCACGATCGGTAATAATATTCTTGGGTTCACCATGTGTCGCAATAATAGACTCTTTTATAAACTTGATCACAGTTTCAGTCGTAATATTCTTGCATGGATGAGCGAAAGCCCACTTTGAGAATGCGTCGGTTGCCGTAATCATATATTTGTTACCATTCATACTGGTTGTTACAGGCCCGACCATATCTATATGTAGATTCTCGAAAATTGATGAGACTGGTATGCTATGCAGGGTGTCCATAAGGCAATCCAGTATGCCTCTTGAAAATCTGGCAAGATTCACAACTTTTAACGTAATCTTCCACATCTTTATGTTTTCCTTGCCACCAGAATCGTGACAATTTGGCAAATGTCTTCTTAATCCCCAGATGTCCGCCATAGATTTGGTTATCGTGGGCCAGGTTCAGTAGATATGGAACGGACGCTTTTGGCACGAAGACTTGTCTTGCATCACCTTCGTCGACTTTAGGGTCGATTCGGTATATGCAGTTATCTTCGTCTACAAATTCTGGAGCTTTGCCTTCAGCTATCCTACGTCTCAGACACTCAACTTCAGAGTTACCATTTTGAATATCATAATTGCCCATAGAGATGGCACAGAAAGCTGCCGCTTCTCGATCAATCAAACTTCTAGCCAGCAAATCTGCTCTAACGTTGCCTGGGGTTGTCAGCATGGCCCTTTACATGAATCCATTGAATCTGTAGATCTTGCTTAGCTTCGATAAGCTTTTTGAATAGCTCGATATTTACTACTTGTTTCTTTTTGTGATCTTGCCAGTCATTAGTTTGCCATTTTTCAATCCAAAGAGTAACAGCTGAGTGCAGATACTTGCTATCTGTGACGATAGTAATCCTCTGTTTGGCCTAAATCTTTTGCCAGTTCGCAAGCCTTGATTGCTGCCATAAGCTCTGCTGCATTATTCGACGGTGAGTTAGCCACCATACCACTTATTTCTATCTCTGTATTGTATTCGGCACATACGGCCCAGCTTGCAACACAATCTGGCTTTCCGTTGCCTCGACATGCTCCATCTACATAATATATTTCTTGCGGGACATGGAACTCAAGTTGCTTGTTAATGTCAGTCATGAGAGATTCACGGACCTCAAATTCGAAGCTATCAAAGCCTTCAGGCAGCTTCAAAAGTAGATTATCAACTCGCTGTGGTCTATTAACCAGTTTGAGTGCTTTCTCGAGGTCTTTTGTGGGCACTCTGACGATGAATCTCCCTGGCTGCAACCAAACGCGAAATTTATCGATAGCCAAGACAAGAGCTAGAAGCTGCTTTTCCGTGAGGCTATAGCTAACTTCAGCAGTTGCTAGAAAGCGACTGGATCGGCAAATGAGCTCATCATTTTTCGTCAAGCATAACACTTCGATGGAGTCTTTAACGATATGTTAATTCGACGAACTTGTTTGTAGAATAGTCCGAGAGCATCTGTGGTTTTGCCTCATTCAACGTCTTAATAATATTTTCAAGAGATTTTTGGTGCCGATCATGCCATTGGAAATCTTTGTTCTTGCGGAAAAGTTCCCTCAAAGGTTTCAAGCTGCCTTGAATAATGCGGTATAAATCGTGAGTAAAAATTTAAGCGTCCAATAAGGATCGTAGCTCAGATTTATCTCTTGGAGGCTTGCTCCGGCAGAGAGTCTGAACTTTACTTGCCAGAGGCTTAATGTTCGAGCCACTTATTCTAAAACCAAGATAGTCGACCTCACTTTGTGCAAAGTGACACTTCTCTAACTTGAGTTTAACATTGAACCTTCTCGCTTGCTCCAGGACCCACTGCAAATTATCGTCGTGTCATCGCGAGTCCGCCCAAATACGAGAATGTCGTCGACATATATGGCACACTTAGTGAATAAACCATCAGCAAAGATGCGATTCATTTCCGACTGGAACCACGGCACAACTATTCCTGGCACCAAACGGACAGCGAACATATTGAAAGTTTCCCATTGGAGTGGAAAATGCCGTCTTATGTCGGTCACGCGGATCTACAAGGATCTGGTAGAAACCCTGGGCGCAGTCCATTGTTGTAAAGAATTTCATGCCCGGTAAGATTCCTAGTATATCTTGGATGTGAGGTAAAGAATATGAGTCCCTCAACGTGACTGCATTAAGAGGAATGTAATTGACTACTAATCGCCCTGGCCCGGATTTCTTTGGAACGATTCTTGAAGTAGCCGCATAGCCTGAATTTTGTGGGCTCAATAACTCCTTGATCTAACAGGGCCTTGACTCTATCTTTCATTTCTAATATTTCTATTCTGTCATAGTGACGCATTTTGGCAAAAACCGGCCTTTGATGTACGGTTATGAATCGCATTGGCAGCCCGCGTATGGGCTCAGGACCAATGTCTGTGAAGACAGACTTGTATCTTTTAAGCAATGGCTTCAGCCGGTCGTCAATCTCAAGGTGATCGAATCGATCGTCTACCTTGATTGAAGCACAATAATTATTTCTGACTGGATTTTCCTGTCCAATACAATCGTTCTTGTAAAACATCTTGGCTTTACTACAATCGAATCTTATTTGAACCTCGAATAGCTTGAGAGCATCAAGCCCCACTATTGCTTCATAGCCGAGGAGATTATCCTGCCCATTACAAACGTAGAAATTTATCACTTTGGACGGCGTGGTATCTCCTTTCGGCCTGATTGGAATTGACGCTCGTTTGTCCATATGAACGATAAAGTTATCGGCCATAACGGCATTGAGATTTGCCTCCTTGACTAGTGGTCTCTTGTTCCTCATTATGTACCCATTCTCAGGCACACAAGACACAGTGGCACCTGTATCCACAATAATTGGTAGTAAGACATCGCAGAGCTCAAAATAAGCTATAAGTAAGCACGGCGGTGCGTTTATTGAACCAACAAATTGTTCTCTCGATACAGGTGCCCTTAGGCGTTTAAATGAAACGGGCAATGCTTTTTCCCAGTGCCATGATCCACAATTCTTACACGGCGATGGTGGTTTGCCAAAGCTCTTAATATAACGATCCGTGTCGAAAATATCATGGGCAATATGTCCGAGTTCTCGACTGCTTCTTTAGAATAAGGCGTAGGTGGCCTCTGATTAACTGATCGGTATCCTTGATTGTAGAGGTCACGAGATTTTGGACTCTGGCTTCGACCTCTAAATTGACTCGAATATGGAACGCGCTGTTCGTTAGAATAGCCAGCTCGATTAGGCGACCGGTTATAAAATTGACGCGAGTCCCGTCCAGGTGATCTACCACGAGGTTGATCATCGCCACGTCTCGGCGAGAATGATCGCTGGTAGCCACTTGGCCCATCCGCATAACGGTATCGATTTTGGGAGACATTCTCTAGTTTTTCGTCTTGAATCTTCAGCGCTGCCACTACTGCCTTTTGAGAATCTTCAAGCTGCTTCTGAAAACTCTTAAGTGCCTCATGAATAGCGCCTGTGACTTCTTTCGCGATCTCACGGTTACCAGTGGCCTTTTGAGTCACACCATCAGAAACATCATATTGTTTTAATGCCAGTTTCAGTGTGGCTTCATCTCTTGCGTTTCTGAAATCTGGATACATGTTTAGAGTCTGTCGGACGTTCTTTGGCAATGCGGCTTTGACATAAGCCACAGATGTTGTTCTTGCCACTTCAGACGGATAAGCTCGTTTATAAGAGTGGAAAACTTCCTCAGCAAAGTCGAGCAGACTCTTATTCGAGTCAGAGTAAAGCCTCATAAGATGACGATCGCTCTCATCACTGTCGGTGAATCGCTTGATGATGATTGCCTTTACCTGTTTCCATGGGATCGGATTATCAATAAGCGGTGCCAACTCGGCTTCATAGAAAGCGCGGGTGACATTTAACTGGGAAAGCCTTACTTAGCATGAGAACTTTCTGAAAGTCATCTAACCCAGTCGTGACAAGCTAATACTCTGCCAGAAACTCGAACACATCATTAAATGTGTCAAACCTTGGTATTTTCAGGCCCGCGATTGATAATGTAGTCCGTAATGAGTTCATTGATTTAGTGACATCAAGGAACATTGATGTATCAAAATTAGACGCTGTGCTCTGGCGGTTTATCTTCTGAATTTGGCATCTTAACAATAATATTATGGGCTGAATGTAATCTTTACGTAATAAACCTTGAGGAGGTGTGCTCGATGAGCTAGTATAAACAATCGTTTAACTCTTCTGTTCGTAGAAGTTTGTAGAGTAGCGCACGTTGGCGATCTGTGAGCGATAATAACAACGTGTACAGGGAACGATTTGATTATGAGTGATAATAAGTTTTAGCCGTGCCCGATGGGCGTTGATGTGGAATATATAATTGGAGGTAACTTGACAAAGTAACCACAATCTGACGGATGGCCAAGATTTGTTGATGATTGTAAAGATTACTAATAACTGTTGTTTGGGCTTGAGTTTGATTTGATGATGTTTTTGAAGGTCAAAACCGATGGTTTCTTTCAAATTGGCTTGATTTGTATATATGTCTGACGGGAGGACAAGAAAAACACTCGATGAGTAGACGATAAGCTGATGAAAACTTGTTTAGAACAGTCAAGATTGACTTATAAGCTTTCAATTGTGATATGATCGGCGGGATTTGGTCTGGGATATAATTTTGATAATATAACTTGTTATAGATTTTTGAATGGGCTTAATCTTGAGATTTTTACCTGAGGATTTGTCTCGATGAAGACGACTATATTTTTATGAAAACTATGTTCTTGTTAATTGTACTTTTACTACCGGTAGTTGGTCACAATGCCAACTACCCTCTGCTACCAATTTGTAGCGCCGGCCTTGGTTAGCGTGAAGGGCGTATATCAAGGTTGGCGTACAAAGGAAATGAAAAGATTTACTAATTGTCGCTGAGGCGTGACTGATATTTTATTCAGCTATCTTCAGACTCTTATATAGTCGCGTAATGATGGACATTTGCCCATTCCAACATAAGTTGTTGAGGGGAGTCTGCGCGCACTTGTCCCTGTGGCGACGACGGCACGGCGCCACAACTTGAAGAAAATGGTGTCTGAAATGAGCAAATTGTTGTCTCAACTAGTGTCTGGCAGAGACACGAACGAAATTGCGCACGAAACACAAAGAGCCCAAGGCGACGACAATGACTCCGTGAGCTCCATTGAAGACGTCTTCGTGACTCCCCATCCGAACCCAATCCCGACAACTGTCGAACCTAAACCGAGCGACGTCGCTCAACCAACAATGGTGATAAATCACCTCAACCCAATCAATCCCCCAACGTTCAACGGAGACAGAACCAAGGCGAGATCATGGCTGATCGAATATGACTCAATCATGGATGCCAACGGCTTCACCGAGGCTCAGAAAGTATCACGAGCTCGTGCGTTTATGACCGACTTCGGCAGAAGCTGGTACAACGTTGTACAGGCACGTAATATCAATCTCACCTGGGCCATCTTCAAGAGACAATTCCTATTGGACTTTTGTGGCGTCGACCACAAAGAAAAGACTCCTTAAAAAGTTAGAGACCGCAACTCAGACGTCTGACGAGCACCCAAACGCTTTCGCCATCCGCGTATTGGACCTGTGTTTCCAAGTTAACCCGAAGATGTCGGAAGACGAACAGGTAGTCAGAATCTTGAGAGGTCTCAACCTAAATATACGCAACTCACTGTCCATGATCAATCCACTCCTAAATATACGCAACTCACTGTCCATGATCAATCCACTGGATGACTGGTCAGTATCAAAGCTACTTACTATCTTGGCTGCACAGAAAATGGAGAGCAAACGGACCGAGACGTCTCGACAACCGAAAGCTACTGGTGCAGCAGCACTCAAATCGGACAAACCGGCAGAACAACGCCAAATTAAACCTATTGACTTGACCACCTGGGAATGTTTTAACTGCAGCACTAAAGGCCACATGATCGAGAATTGCCCAAAGCCAAAGGACGAGGCCAAGATCAAGGCACGAAAAGAAGCCTTTAGGGCCGATAAAGAAGCCCGAAAGGTGAGCTCAGTTTCCCGCATCTCAAAGAAAAGACACTCAGGCAAGACGTCTCGCCTTCCATGCGATGACGACCCCAAAACTGAACCTTAATGTTGACATCAACGGCCTCACGATTGAAGGTAGGATTGACACAGGAGCAGACATGACAGTCATTCCAAGCGACGTCGCTGACCAGCTTGAACTCAAGCTGCTGCCCTGGGAATCAGGTGCCTTAACGAGTGCCAACAATTCACCGCTAACAATATTAGGAATGGCATCAGTGTGCACTTCCATTGACAACACGAAACGAGCTCTACTGGTAGCAGTTGTACCGCCTAGCAACTTGCATAAGCCGCTCTGGGGTAATGACTTGTTAAACAGTTTCGGCATGAAACTTGACTTCAGTAGCAAGACGCCTCAGGCCACGACGCAGCATCAAGCCGACGTCGGCACCAGACTAGCAAGCTCATTGACTCTCGTTGAGCCGCCTCATCCAATCAACCAGATTAAACTTGGAGAGCTTGAGAAGACCGACAAAGATGAATTCGTCTCGATCCTAACATCATATGATGATGTATTCTCGCGGAACGAAGAGGATATCGGAAGGACGTCCTTGATCAAACATAGAATCATTCTCACGAGCGAGATACCCGTTCATCGACGTCGATACCAGATCCCACTCAAACACCTGCCAAAAATGGAAAGCATTCTTAACAGAATGAAGGAATCAGGCGTGATCAAAGACTCAACTAGCCCATATGCAGCCCCCGGCTTTCTTGTTGACAAAGACGGAGGCAAAGATAAGAGAATTGTGGCTGATTATCGTATGCTAAATGCGATAACTGTAGCGGACAGAACTCCAATGCCTCATCCAGAAGACGTCTTCTCGATGCTTGCTGGCATGAAAACGTTTCGCTAAGCTAGATATTACAGCCATGTTCAACCAGATAACAGTCGACGAACGCGACGTCGCGAAAACTGCCATGACAACACCATTTGGTCTGTTCGAATATGACACAATGCCATTTGGCCTGAAGAACGCACCCGCGACAGCAGTTGCCTTGATGAGAAGAGTTCTCCAAGGACTTGAGAACAAGACCTGCTACGTCTACTTCGACGACATAATCGTGTTTGCAAAGGACAATCTCCAGCTGGCGCAACGTTGCGGCCAGATTTTAGGACGATTGCGTGAACACAATCTCAAACTCAAACCATCCAAGTGCATCTTTGGAGTGACCACAGTCACATTTCTCGGTCACATTATCAGTTCCAATGGAGTCGACATTGACCCAAAGCGTATCGAGAGCGTGAAGAATTTCCGCATCCCTAGAGACCCAACGGACGTCCGTAGTTTCCATGGCCTGTGCAGCTACAACAGGAGATTCATCAAAGACTTCGCAATGATAGCAAAGCCACTCACGCCACTCATGGGCAAGCCATCTGACTTCAAATGGACAACAGAAGCCCAGAAAGCCTTCGAACAGTTAAGGGACTCGCTGACGTCAGCACCCACACTTGTTCACTTCAATCCAGAGGCCGAACACGAGTTGAGAACAGACGCGAGATCGTTCGCGATAGGGGCCGTCCTCTATCAGAAGCACGAAGACAAGAACCAGACAGGTGTCGTTCTCTACTATAGCAAGACGCTGAGTAAGACTCAACGCAACTATTCGGCTACGGAGCGCGAATTGCTAGCCGCATTCAGCTCGATCACTAACTTGAGACACTATCTACTTGGAAAAAGGTTCACACTTGTGACCGACCATGCAGCTCTATCTCTCCTCCGCAATCACAAAGACCCGCACCAGCGACTAGCTCGTTGGATAGCGCAACTTATGGGCTACGACTTCGAAGTCCAGTATAAAAGCGGATCTACCCATGTCGATGCTGACTGTATGTCGAGACTTGTAGAAAATAGGGAATTCGCCAGCTCAGATGAGGACGTCGACGTCGACGAACTGATCGAGCCAGGCGACGTCGCCAGGCAGAATGACTTCATCCGAGCCATTTGCAGCGTAACAAGTCAACAACCTGAAGATGAACAGGAACAAGCAGAAGATCCAGCACCGGTCGACATGATTAAAGAGCAATCAGAGGATCAGTTCTGCAAAAGACTGATAGATATTCTGACGAACGAATCATTATCAGACGAAGAGAAAGCCAATAAGGCTCGAAACTTCACCATGCAGGAGGGACGTCTCTACAGATGCCTTGGTGACGAGACACTTGTCCTCGTTGTACCAGCACGACGTCGCGCAGCGGTACTGCTCTCTTGCCATGATACACCAATTGGTGGCCACTTCGGCTTCCAAAAGACATTGAGCCAAATAAAGAGCCGTTATTACTGGCCAAAGATGCGGAGAGACATCAAGCGTCACGTCAGCTCGTGTATTGGATGCCAACGCCGTAAGCCATCAAACTATCGCAAACAAGGTCTTATCATGCCCCTACCAATAGCTGAAGACGTCTTCGATACTATGGGCATCGACCTCATAACCAAAGTACCAATAAGCGACCTTGGGTACAACACCATACTGGTGTGCACCGACAACTTATCTAAGTACTCTATAGTTGTTCCGCTCAAGAACGAGCTCGGCACAACAGTTGTTCATGCCTTTTTCAACCAGGTCGTAACCAAATACGGCTGTCCAAAAGTCGTCATATCCGACCGCGGGCTTAATCTGATTGGAGATAGACCATCAGACTTCTTCAGCCTGTATGGTATTAAGCGGCAGCTGACGTCAGCCTACCATCCGCAATCTAATGGCCAAACCGAGCGTTTTAACCGAACCTTGGCAGCTTCGCTGACCATATTCATCGAAAGAAACCAGAAAGATTGGCCCGAGTTCATTCAAGCAATCACATTCGCTTATAACATCTCCGAGCACGCCGTTACCCGTGCCTCGCCATTCGAATTGGTATTTGGTCGTAAGCCGAGAATTCCAATCGATAACATCTTGGGCAGGGAAGAATTTGTCAACCCGCTCAATCCAAGACCTGGAGCCTTATCAGGCGAAGCCATGAACCTGATGAAGAAAATTTATTGCCGCAAACCAGCAAGCCAATAAGAGACGTCTCGACAGGAGGCTTGCTCAATGTACCTTCAAGGAGGGCGATCTAGTGCTCGTGGAACGTCCGACTAGAGTCAGAGGTGGCTCACACAAGCTATCATATACCTACGTAGGTCCCTATACTATCAAGAAGAAAGTTGGCGACTTGTCGTTCGAGATCGCTGGTGGAACAGATCGGCTCAGATCATACATAGTACACCCTTGCCATCTGCGGAAATTCGTCCCTCGCGAAGACGACGTCGTCGACGACCTAGTGGACCCAACTTTTATACCGCGTGAAGCTGGTCTCGACGAGCACGAGTTTGATACCGAGAGTTGCAGTGAAGATGAACTTGAAGAATTTGGCGAGTTGTCACTCCCACCTGCATTGTCACCACATCGGCAATCAGTCTCACCGCAACATGTGCCCGAAGAAGCACCGACCCCGAACGACCCGCAGACGTCTGCATAACTGCGCGCCCATACTTAACCTATCACGCATACACGTGTTGCACCATTATATTTACGATCTCTATTTCATCATTACTATAACTGTATTTAACAATTTCATCATGCACTTTCTCACTATTCAAGATATGCGAGCTTATATAGCACAAGCGCCACCGAGACCACCTCCAACATTTTCGCCGACGTCGGCATCAGTTGGGCCGTACGAGTGTCCAGTTTGCCTCCTATACCAGCATGGAACTATGCTAGTCCATTCCGGTTGCATGAGAACAATCTGTGCACAATGTCTGTTCCAAAGTCTGGACGCCAACACCACTTGCCCGTTTTGTAGAGGCTCACTCTATGCAAGTGGAGATCTATGGAGCCCCAACAACAACAACACAAACATCATCAAGCCGCCGCCCAATGACCAGTTTTGGCTAGATAAGATACAATTCGAATGCAATGGTTGTGCAAAAGTGCTGAGCCCGCAAGATGCGACGTCGCACAAATGCAGCCAGCAACCACAACCACATCAACCTCCGGGCAATATAAACCCTTGGGGTCTGGCTCCGGTCACGACAAGGGACGTCGTCTCGAACCCGCCCGCCACTGCCCCAAAACCAACTCAGAAAGACTGCTTATTCATATACTTTATAAATGGCCGCCAAGTGTCGGCAAGATTTGTCCCGACTTATAAGCGCGTCAGCGACATCAAGAGAGAGATGGGGGACCTGGCCAAGCTGAATGACCAGCAAAGAGACTGATTACGAATCTATAAGTTTGTACATAGAGAGCTGCCCGAGGAAGCTCTGGTTCGCGACGTCGCGACCACGAAAGGGCCGACTTGGCTGTCAGCCTTCTATAGAGAGGAACAATTTGGAGATAAAGCAGTTCAACTTTGCCTCATGGAAATCGGATCGCCACCTGCCATCGAGCGGCCGAGCCCACCCATCCACCCACTCAACCCAAACACTGGGGCACAACAACAGTGACCACAACAACAGTGACCACAACAACAGTGACCACAACAACAGTGACCAATACAACAGTGACCAATACAACAGTGACCTAAACAACAGTGACCTAAACAACAGTGACCTAAACACAGTGACCTAAACACAGTGACCTAAACACAGTGACCCAAACACAGTGACCCAAACACAGTGACCCAAACACAGTGACCCAAACACAGTGACCAAACACAGTGACCAAACACAGTGATCACAACAGCAATCACAACAGCAATCACAACAGCAATCACAACAACAATCACAACAAGAGCCCCGATGAGGCGACAACACCAACAACAACAGCAACCCACCCACCCAACCATATCAACAACAACAACAGTATCACCAGATGCCTATAAAAGAGGCCAATTTTTGGCAAGCCCGGGTCGGGCTTGGTTTCAGAGGGGAGCCGTGTAGCGGTCGCTACCCTTTTGTATTGCCCGCCGGGCGAGCTCGCGCGGCATGGCCGAAAAATTATAACCGCCAAGAGGCGGCAGTCGAAATCTTGTATTTAACCGATTCACATTAAAAAACGTATTCACTTATTATATCCACCTATCTAACTCTCGAACCTTACATATATTGTGACACACATTTGTTACACGTGTGGGATATATGACCTCGCCAATAACGTATCCAATTTCTTTCTCACGACCAGATGTTGTTTGCCGTTGGTCGGAATTCCGGCTCTCACATTCCCTCCTGTATTATTATCTGTATTATAATCCATGTTATTTGTAAAATATATTTACATTTGTCATTTTATCCAAGTCCATTACACAACTTACATTCAGCAAGGACCAGGAGGGGGTGATATTGAGGGCAATGAAGATGGAGATAAAGGAGACGAAGATCGCCACAGTGAAGGCGATAAAGAAGGCGACCCAGAAGGATACCAAGAAGGAAACGAAGAAACCGACGAAGAATGATACAAAGAAGACGATAAAGAAGGTGAGCAAGAAAGCGACGAAGAAAGAGAAAGTTGCTACCAAGAAGGAAAAGAAACTTACTAAGAAGGAAATAAGATTTCAGAGGCGAGTCCAAAGTGATATAGCATGGCGAAAGCTTTGCTCAGCCCAGAAAAAATTCATGATTATAAATCCCAGGACAAGATGTACAGAAATAGACAGCTCGATCTATAAAGCTGTCTACGCAAAGTCTGTCAGTAAGCTCCAGGCTAAATCAGATTTTCTCCAAATAAATGTGCATAACTTCCGTCGGACATTTGAGATACTCATCAGTGCTGAGGAGGCTTGGGAGCATGTTGAAATGCGAAAACATGATATGAAGCTAGTCAAAATTAAGACAATGGAGCATCCCCGGAAGAAAGATCAATTACAATACCTGTGTACAGTCCCAGGTCTAAGCAGAGGACAAATTTCACTAATTCCAACCGATGGTCTCATCATGGATGATGGATCAACACGCTACTCAATGAAAATTGTCGACATAGATAATGACCTGGTCATATTCGAGCCAAGGGATTCAACAGTTGAAGTGGTGATCGAGAATCGCAAATTCGATATATCATTTGTTCCATCTGGCATATGTTATGATAGATATCTCAAGGCCTTGAAAGCAGTCGATGAAAATGCAAAATTCAAGGAAATATTGTTCGGTGAAAATTTAATTGCAAAGTCGAATTGGAAACCATCGGCAAAGATTGATTATTGCATGTCGGGCAGCACAGAGTTGGATGCACGATTCTCACTTCTCAATGCTCGCCAGAAGCAGGCAATCATACATATTTTAGAGGCAAAGTGCCGACCAAACTTGTACATTCTATTTGGACCGCCGGGCACTGGCAAGACGTCTACTGTCGTTGAAACCGTAGTACAAATCTTTAAGCGTAACAAGAGGTTTAGGATACTTATTTGCTCCAGCTCAAATACTTGCGTCGACAGTATTGCGTCCATTATATATAAAACACGCCAAGTTGATTCGATGGTCAGGTTGAGCTCAAAGTATAACTATCGTCGGACCGTCTGTCCGCCAAGATATTATACTGACAAGTGCCAAGATGTCAAATCTTCTCGCGTGGTTATCACGACGAACATGATGGTTTCTCAGTTAGATCCTAGAATGTTTTTCGATTACGTCCTAGTTGATGAAGCTGGGCACGCACATGTGCTGGAGACTCTGATTCCGATGACCAGACTTCACCCCGACGGGTGTCTTGTGCTGGCAGGAGATCCCAGACAGCTCGGTCCAGTTATAAAATCGTTTGAAGTCGAGAGATTGGGTCTGGGCAAGTCGCTGCTGGAGAGACTGTGCGAACACGAGATCTACCGGAGAAAGAATGCCCATTATGATGAGAAATATATCACCAAACTCGTTATCTCATACAGGTGTGACCCTAGAATCCTTGGTGTTTGCAATGATCTTTTTTACCATGGTGATCTCAAGTGTCTTGGCAGTACACCGCCGTCCTTATTGAAGATTCTGAACGTTGAGAGGCCACTTGTTTTCTTCAAAGTCAATGGACAAGAGGGAAATCAGCAAGGTTCAACTTCTCGTTGGAACAAAATCGAGGCAAGAGCCTGCATAAAGACTCTGATTCAACTATACAAAATGGGTCTGGAACCACAACAAATCGGCATAATATCTCCTTACGCTTTGCAGAAAGAAGTGCTAATGAACATAATGAGAGAACAGATAAAGAAAGATAGGCCATTGCTGGATGAGCGATTCAAAATGCCGCAGCCACACGATGATCATGAAGGCAAGGCCAAAGTATCGGCAGCCAAGCCGATACTAATCTCGGATTGTAAGACGAACGGTTCTAACATCAGCAGTATCAAGTTAAATGATTTTGATTTTTTTGACCAAAGCACTGAACAAGATGAAGCTAGAGGCGCAAGAGACACAAATCAAGAACGAGTCAAAATCTAAGCTTAAAAAGATTCCGGCAATAGACTGGCTTTGTAAGATCGATACGGTAGACGCATTCCAAGGAAGCGAGCGCGAGGTCATTATTGTATCAACTGTCAGAAGTCCTGACAATTATGGTGAACTCGACCAATGTGGCTTTTTAGCTGACGCCAAGCGTTTCAATGTGACAATTAGTAGAGCCAAGTGGCTTGTGATAGTGGTCGGCCATCCGATTGTTTTAAATTCTTGCGAATACTGGGAACAGTTCGGTAAACAAGCATCTCAAGTGGAATTCAATCTATAGATGTTTCAAAATATATGCAGATTCATCTACGATAATTCAGCTCAAATATCTCAAATTATATTAATGTTATGATCTTAAATGTTTTGATTTCCAAATAAATGAATGTGACATTTGTCTATAGTGCTGTCTATAGTAACTAATATTTAATTGTGGTTGTTTGGTGTCGCTACAATTGATTGACTTCCGTTGTTTGTAAATTGTTGAATTGATGCGCTGCCCGTAATTGCATCACTGAGGAAAATGTAATTAACCACACCCGCAGAGCGTGCCGATACTGCTGGTGGGCTCTTGAAATTGACAACTCAAAACACTGTCTGACTCAAGTTTCATTCACAATTTATCATAATCAGCTTCGATGAAGTGCAACTTGGTCCTTGCCTTTACTTATATCGGATAAATAGAATTACTCCATGTCTCAGAATCATCAGACGATGGAGAGCTTGTTACTACTCTGAGGCGCAAAAAATAACTTCGTATGTCAATTGAACCCAAACTACCATATTGTATTCCTACCCAATGAATGATAAACTCGCTCCAGGCTCTCATTGCCGCATATGTGGCTCAATGAGGTTGAATAGGGCACATTTCACCGACAATTTTAACCGATAAAATAGGATTTTATCGTGTACTTGTAAATGACAACTCTGTAGATCAGCTAATAAGACCATGCGATTGCCGTGGAGATTTTGCGTTCGCTCACAAGATCTGTTTATCGGACTGGATCGAGACAACGAAGCATCAATTTTGCGATATTTGTAGATTTCGTTACAATGTAAACATATATGAGAGGTCAATCTTTGAATGGATATCAGAAACTCAACAGGTTGAGCGGATACTTCGGGTACTATATGTGTCCACTCTCATATACTACACAAGTTCATTGGGAGTTCTAAGCTTCTTTAGCAGACGAACAAACAACATGCTGTCAATCATGGTGTTCGCAACAGCATGCATTTGGAGCGTTTTTTTGTACTATAGGCATAGGATTGTACACCTACTGGCTTCTTAAAGAATTCTTGGATTGGAAACAGGCAAATAGACGCGTGTTTGTTGAAGAAAACAAGTGCCCTCAACTAGATTGTCAGTCTAAACCAAAAGATGTACTTAAATCGAGTGGTTTCAATCCCAGATAAGTAAATTATGATTAAATTTAATATGATTTATAGTAAGGCAATCGGCACAAGAACGCTCTGCCTCGGGTGGTTCCTAACGCCAGATAACCGCTGAGTGGTGAAAAGCTAGCACTTGTCAATTTGCCATATACCTTTCGGGGCACAGGAAAGTTCCTATAAACAGTGCCTGAGATGGTGTGGGTCATTCGGAATCCTTCACTCTTCTGACTAGATCCATACAAAAGTAATTCCCCACTGTGATTGTATTCTAATATATCAATCGGTGCGTTTAGATTGGTATAAGTCCTAGTTGGCTTTGGAAATCTGCTTGCGAGGCAATGATCTAGTTCGTATGTGTTGAGTACTCCACAATCGGACCCAATACTCAGTGAACGGCACGTTTCGGATAAGGCAAATGAGTTTGTATGAACTGAGCCCTCATCATGAAACCTATGCTTACATAGGGACGTCTTCCTGATATCCCATATGTAAACGTTTGAGTTTTCGCCAGCAATAAAGATGTCATTCTCATTAGAGAATCTGATTGCCTTTGCTGGTTCATTTAGTTTGAGAGAGAATGCATTTTCATAAGTTTTAGATGATAGCACTAAAACCTCTTGATCACCTTCTTTTCTACACGCCATATAGTCTCCATGTATTCTAAAATCACTTATATCCCTATGACTCTTTCCAACCTTCAAGGCGTACTTTTTAATCTCGCCACTGAGCATGTCATAAACAAAGAATTGACCCTGATAGTTGTCCGAGGATATCACAATGGAATTGCCATCTGGTGTGAAAGCGCAGTATGGTTGTCGTGTGTGTGGTATTCGAATGTTTTGTATATATCTATTCCTTTCACCGTCAACTTCATACAAGTCAATCTGGTTCCTGGCTAGTGTGACAAGTGCCATACGAGACTTTGGGTGTAATTGAACCTGCCTAACAGCGCCAGTATAGGATCGTGCATCATTAATATTGGTCATATGTTTGTATCTGAGCTCCTTGGTTTCAAGTCTGATCTTTTTAGACCGGACCTCACCTGCTATGAGCTCGTAATCAGCATCTTCATCAGATGATGACACCGATTGATTATCATCATCATCCGCCGGTGGTTCTTCAACAATTTTTACCGGCTTGTCGAGTTTTGCATCACTTGGATCCTCCCAAACTGGATGCTTATTTTTAAATCTCTTTCTCTGAGCCAAGCAGTTCATCTCGTTGCAGTGCTCTCAAGTTGAGCTCTACTACCGCCTGGTGTCTGTGATTGAATGAATGAGTGCTATAGTTGAATCTGATGGATTTATATACTAATATTTTTTGAAGGTGTAAGTGATATTGGAATTGTTTAATTGAACCGAGCGTTGTTGGTTCAAATCGGGGGAGGGGCGCGTGTTGTGCAAAGCGACTCAAGTGTGGCGTGCAAAACATGCGGTCGATGATTTAGCCTTCGTCTGCGCGTAGCACAAATCTCACGTGTTAGAGCGCTTTCTTGATTCTGGTGGCCCGAACAACCTGGCTAGAGTGTTTTGATTAGATGCGACAAAGAACTCGGAAATGAACTTGATATTTTCCACAAATTCTTTAGTTCTAAAGAATTCGTCTATCTTGCTGAACAAGCTCGGACCTTGACTATTTATAACTGCCAGATAATAAAAAGGGGCAGAGATGAGTGCAATTGAGAAACTAAGTGAGACAAGTCAGTGATAGACAGCTAAATTAAGCGCGAGAGCCTGTACAGGCTTCCGTGTTGCCGAACTTGTGCTCGTGTACGTGTGTTTGGCTGTTGACATCCAGACCAAGGAAGGGCGAACACAGACACTTGACCTCACTAGCTCGCTGACCGTGATGGTTGGTAACTAAAATCTAGTGCATTGGAAGATGATCGAGATGGGAGTGCTTATCTCGTGACCAAAACACGTTTGGGAACGCAATTAGCACGTTCGAACTTCGATTCCATGTGAGCCCTATTGCGTACACTATGGACACTCTGATCTACTGTCGCGCATACAGAGCAGGTGAAAGAAGAGGCCGACTACCCTTGAGATCATGATTTCAGAGATAACAATTAGCGGAAATCCAAGAGAGAGAGAGAGAGAGAGAGAGAGAGAGAAGAGCACATTACCCGCTTCCTGGCTGCCCATGGATCTCGCGTCACTCAACTGCTCAAGTTGTCTCTAGTGTGTCAATAAACATGAAACTATCACATTGACTCACTTAGCTCGATAAGCGAATAAGAACACAGATCAAAGGCAGTGAGCGTGCGGGCGGCGCCTCTTTGGTTCGGCTCTTGTTGATACATTCTTGAGAGCTGGCGACACAAAGGGACACATTTGTCGCAATAGACGCCACCACGACAAACAGGAAATGTCACCCTTCACCAGAAATAACAAGAACAGGCGCGCCATTATCGCCGACAGACAACATATTGCCTGGCCAAGTCAGTTACAAGTTTGATAGACTGATTGGAGAGTGGTAATCAAATGAGAAGTGGGCGCCTCTCTCTCTCACGATTCTGGCCATGGTGTACTGTTCCGATTCAGTGAGCAGCCGCGAGCCACCCTGATTGCAGGCTCGAGAGCAGTGTGAAAATGTTGATTAGTATTCAACAAGTGAGTCTGGGGAGGGAAAGAGGGGCCGTAAAATCACTTGCCGGTCCAATACTGTCACCATTGCTGTCGCCGTTGGTCATAGCGATGCAGCAGATAACTTGTTGTTGTCGCAGTTTGTGTCGTCTTGTTTGTCTTCTTTTTGCAAAATATCATCAATTTTCCATCTTGGCTCGAGCAAACAGGCACCATAGACGAGAGCACAAACAATGCGCCACACTCGCCGTGCTATACTACTGACAGCTATCAAGCTGCTAGAGAGAGCTTGTCATAGAACGAGGAGGGTCGCACCAAAGCGCCCACGATCAGCACACTCACTTATAAATGGAACAAATTTATCTCTATCCATGCTATTCTTGTTCTCGCTTTCCGCTTTGCCAGTTACAGCTCGCAAGCCCGGCCCCGATTTTATTGCCACAATCTAGCGACAAGAACTGCTCGTTGTACATTTCATGCCCGTCCCCCTCTCTCTCTCTCTCTCGCTCTTTGTGACACCTACTCAGGATTAGACTAGAGAGAGAGAGAGAGTGCACTGGAGCTTTAGAAAGAGAGCGTTTTACAAACAGACACACTAATACACACCCCCTCTCGGCCGAACAAATTGCTAAAATTATGAAAATGGGATACGCTTTATTGGCCATGATGATGATGATGATGATAGTGGTGGTACAAGGCGGCGACTGAAAGCACTGGTAATTGAGCCAGCAACATCAATAGCACATTGACAAGTGACCGAGCCAGTGTGACTGAGATGGTTCATGAGCAAACCACTCGTCTCGAATAGAAAGACTGCCGACTAAAAAATGAGTCCGTAGCAGGGAGCAGTTGACTTACTACACAGACAGACCAGAAATTAATTGTCGCCTTTAAATTGATGCTCATCAAAAGTTTGGGGAAAAATTATTCGGCAAAAAAAGCGAAACTTCGGTGAGATCACAATTGCATGCCAGTCAAGTTGGCACTACTCAACAGAACAAGACCAAAGTTGCAACAATCTAAAAGTGTCAACTTCGGACACTTCAAGTCACAAAAGTAAGCTAGTCTGCATCATTGTACTTAGCCAGCAATCAGCTCTATTGAGTGATTGATAACAATTCAAAGTCAAGGCAACTGCAAGAAGAAACCAAAGGAGAACAAGCAAATTTAAATCTTAAGCCTAATTAGTCGTGCAGGTAAGTGACATTCAAGCTGTTCATTTCTATTGTCGTTTCTAAGTTCAAGTTTGTTTGAGATTCTATCTCAAGTAGCTCGCTAGGTGATGCTCATCGAGACACTTCCGGAGCCAGAGGGGCTTGAGCATCTCCCCTCTGCGCGCCCTCTTGCCACTACTCATCGGATTGATCGAAATAATCCTCCGCAACTGCAGCAACAAAAAAAAAGAACACCGACAAGCTGTGCTGATTTGATAGATAATCGCTCGATGAGTCTGTGTGTGTGTGTGTTTTTTTTTTTTTGAAAATTCAGCCAACGTCAACAAAATAATCACAAAAGTCGGCGGCAGTATGTCCTCATCCGATTGTTCGTTCGAGCAACTTTGTGTAACTCTGTTTCAATTCTCAAACACTACACAACGTGACCGAGAACCATGCGCATGTACTCTGACGAACAAACAGTTGAATCAACACACCCAAAAGCAATCAGCGAGCACAGTCGTCATGCGTGCTTTACTGTTCTCTCTTCCGATTACGGCAACACACCCGGAGCGACTAGCTCGCCGCTGCGCCAAAGTCGTCCGCCCGTGATCAATGGGAAAGTTTCAGAACTAGAACGACAGATTTGCGCCGGGGAGGAGTCGATTTTGTGACACAAACAAGCGCGTACTGACATGCGGAATCCCCGAGTGGGTTTGTTATTTGATAATTGCTGTGATTAGTGGTTTGTGGCATGGAAGAAACAGAGACTGCAAGTGAGCGCCAACAAAATCTAGGCAGCACGAGCCAGAGGATTTTAGTTGCGCGCCGCCGCTTGCGCACCCTTTGCACTTTGCCAGATCAAGTTAATTAGCCAATGATTTGCACCCTAGAAAGTGCCACTTGATTGCATTGATTTTAAACTTTGAACTCACAAATATTCAGCGATTTGATTGCCAACAAAAGCGTCTGCAATTGGCCGGCCAAATGTCGTGCCAGAGCCAATAGTCTGGAGTGTGCTTCAGAGCGCAATATAACTGTGTCTCGCTCTTGCCCTTTAGCCGCCCCCTGCCTCCTTCCTCAGCTGTCCTCTTGTGGACAACAATTCGTCCAGGGGTCTGGCGCCAGTCACATTATCATTATTATTATTATTATCACTGTCCAGAGCCGCCGCCTCGGCCGCAGCCACTGTGCCAAGTCAGCAACAAGTGCGGCTATCGTCCTGCTCTCTAATCATCCACGCAATCACACAAATTGAATTCTCTGGCCGAGCCGTGTTTGATTAGCCATTGGACGACGAGCACTGGCTGGCGCTTGCCGAGGCTGCCGTCTGCGCCGCCCCGATCATTTGTGTCACCAGCACCATCAGCCGCAACAAGTGGCTTGATGGCTAATGTAGATCTCACTACTTCTCATCAACCAACAATTCATAAGGCATGCACCAAGGCAGGCTAGTTTCACGTCTAACGAGCACTGGAAGAGGAGGAGAGGAGGAGGAGGTCTTCTCTCTCTCTCTCCCTCTATTCTTCTCCACTTGCGCCGGGCCATTGTGTTTTCGTTACAATTAGATTGGAAGCACCACTTTGCCCCTCCCTTTAGTTTGTTGTTTGTCAGCCAGCTAGAGCGGTCTGGCATTCATCTAGTTGACAAACTTGCGCAAAAAGTCCGCGGCCAAACTGCCAATCACATCGCATCTGTCTGACTTTTTAGGCGAAATCCACATACTCTGTCTCTCTCTCTCTCTCTCTCTCGCTCTCTTCGCGCTCTCCTCCACCCGGCGCGCCTCTATTTGATTCCACTTGCTCCATGATTTTTATTTCATTATATAACACATGCACAAATTCACACACACATTCGAGCGATGATTGATATTTATTGGCCACTATTGCATAATGCTCGCGCCCATTCTCCATTGATGGCGCCGCCTACTTTGCTCGTAGCACTTCTTCGCCGCCATTTTGGTTATTTCAGTTCAAAAAATAGGATCATATTTTTTTCCTCCTCTCGCTCGTCGTTCATTCTAGTCGTCCCTGAACGAATCATAACTAAAACTATAAAAATATCGATGCAATCCAGCGACAGTTCTTGTTTGTCCTGTGACGAATGGCACTTTTTTCTATTTAGATTGCCGTCATTATTGCGCCGGTCTCTCTCTTTCTATTGGCGCCCTGAACACATCAAAGACCAGTGTACATGTGCAGATTAGTTCCCCCTCTCGCCGATCCCCCTCTTTCGTCGCCTTGATACTAGCCCACTAGCCCACTGCCGCCACGACAACCGTCGCCGCGGTTGCTCCTCTTTCTCTTGCAACCGCTGCTGCCAGCCCAACTCACTCTTGCTCTCTGTATTTGCATACCACGACAACCACCAACTCTCTCTCTCTCTCTCTCTCTCTCTCTTTTCCGAATACACGCTCCTCTCATATGCGTAAACAACATGACCAACTGACACAACCATTTCTGCCTCACTGTCCGCTGTTTCCTCTCATCATCTCCCCCACTCACACACTACTATTATTATTATTATTATTGTTGTTGTTGTTATAATCAATTAAACATCAAACACTTTGGACAAGGCAGCATTGGCAGTCACTGGAGCATAGACTCGAGAGAACAAGCGCAAGCAATAGGCAGACACAGAAGCGCGCTAAATATCTTATCAATTGGCTGCAACTGCGGCCGCATCGTGTCCCTCAACTCAAGCCAAAAGCCAGACAGAACAATACTGTCAATTAAATATATTATTACTCCAATTAACTAGCTCAGCAACGACGCGTCTCACGTTGACGACGACAAGCAAAAACGGCAGCCAAGAATCCCACTTGGAAGATTCTCCCCGACACTTGAACACAGGCCACAGTCAGCCAACAACAGACTGATCTAATTGCCTTCGCTAACACAATTGCCAAGACCAAGCCTTTCAACTCTCATCCAATTGGATCATCTAGTTCGAGACGACACACGACGCAACCGTTCGATGCACGCACGCAAGCACGCGCACACAGACTGAAACACTAACAAACCGGCACAATTAGCAGATTCGATCGCGACCGTTTTATAACCTGAGCCTGTCTCGTTTCAACCTCCGCCCATATTGTGCCTCGTTGAGTTAGTCGAGGTAATTAATCTTGTTACCTGTAGCTGACCTAGTCATTAGTATAGCAATCCAAATCGAATCAATATAACGACAGAAGAACCTCGCCAAATCAAGGTGTACTCTAGTCGCACCATACGACAATTTTTTGTTTTGTTTTTAGACGCCGCCGAGCACAGGTGGAGGGACTAATTAACGACCGGAACTAGCGCAAGAGACAGAGAGTGAGTGAGTGTTGTGCCGAAATCATCATATATCAAGCTGGCGATCTCGCGGGATCACCTCATTTGACTTTCGAACACTCCATCAGAAGCTCAATACAATAGTCCACATACTCAATTGGCAAGCTAGATAGCAAGCAAAAATAGCAACAACAACACCAACCAATCGAAATCACAATATCCAAGCCGAGCCAAGCCAAATCTAATCAAAATGACACAAGACTTTCATAAGAAGAAACTTGAGACCGACTCGTCGGCAGCCGCAGAAACCATTGAGGGTTCATGCGATCATTCAGGCAAGCAACTTGTTGGCTTAAATATGCAACAATGCTCATGCAACCAAAAGTGCCAATTACACTCAAACAAGCAAAACTCATCGATCGACAATGACACCGTCTTGTCGCCAACTCTGGCTTGTTGTGACGGGTCCGAGGATGATCTGGCGACCACGACGAAGACAACGCAAACTGGCCAAAAGAGCTCATTCATCAACTTTCCACTGATTCCGCTCAAGATGATACTGTTCACGTGGTACGCCGCCGGCGCCTGCCTACTGCCATACATGACATTGCACATGAAACAATTGGGCTTGAACATGGCCGAAATGACGGCTGTCTATGCAATTTTACCCATCATTCAACTGCTAGGCACCCCAATTGCTGGCTTCATTGCCGACAAGACTGGAAATTACAAGTCGGTGCTACTGATGAGCTTGTCCACTTGCATTGTAACAACGATGCTCATTCAGTATGTTGTGCCAGCTAGAAAAATGAATCAACCTGTGCCAGCCACTCCAGCGCCGGGTCCAAATGGGCCTGCGCCGGTCTCAGCAAGCCAGGGCGACACTAGTGAACAGGATAGCAGTGCTGCCGACACACTATATATGGTAACATTCTGGCTGTATCTATTCATTCGAATATTTCACCAGGTTGCAGTTGGTCTATCTTATGTGCTATTAGATACAACCACAATAGTTTTGGCCGAGCAGCATAATTCATCATATGGCAGGCAAAGGTTTTGGGCCATATTGGCAACAGGTGTATTCTCACCCATTTGTGGCTTTGTTATTGACAATTATGGTTATTACATTGACGAAAATGGTGATAAGGTCAACAATTATGATCCAGCCTTCTATTTCTTTAATGCTCTCACTCTATTCACATTGATTAAGGCCTCAATGATCAATGTGGAAATATCCGCGCTGCCGACAAATATTTGGGGCAATATAAGGCCATTGATGAAATCAGCAAACGTCTGGATATTCTTATTTTCAGTCTTCATTATGGGCTCATGTTGGGGCTTCCTGGAATCGTTCTTATTCATTTATTTGAAACAACTAAAGGCACCAAATTATCTACTTGGCTTGACAGTAACAGTTGGCGCATTTATTGGCTTACCATTCCTATATGGATCTGATTGGTTTGTAAGAAAATTTGGCGCCATCCAATTGTTGCTAGTTGCACTTGTTGTATACTTTATAAGATTGGTTGGTTATTCGTATTTAGAAGATCCATGGTGGTGTATTCCATACGAACTGATGGAAGCTTTTACATTACATTTGATGTGGGTATCAACTGTCCAGTTAGCTTATCAAATATCGCCGCCGGGAATGTTGGCAACATTGCAAGCAGTTGTGGGTGGTTTGAATTTTGGTGTTGGCCGTGGCTTTGGATCACTAGTAGGTGGATCGGTAATTGTATTTTATGGCAATCGTATTGCGTTTCGTGTAGTTGGTTGTATGGCATTATTCACTGCAGTCCTATACGCCGTATTACATTACTTTTTCTTGCAACCATTGGAAGTTCATGATAAGAAGAAGGAGAATAGGATGATTGGAGGTGGAGCCAGTTCAAATAAGAGAGCTGGTAGTTTGACATCTTCAAAACGGAGAAGGCAATCTTCTAAAGATATTGAGGCTAGTAGTCAAGAGATCACGACTGCTGCAGCTGCGTCTTAATGGATGAATAAAGGATATTAATATTAATAATAATAATTCTAATTCGAGCCATATAGTAATATCATTTGATAGTAATATTATATAATCATATAGTAATAATAATCAGATTGATCAAATAAACTCTCTGGATTTTGGCTTTTTGAGAATAGAAGCAAAAAAAGACCCTTATAACGGACGTACTGGTACTAGTTTTTTCTTGTTTGTTTTGATTCTTAATACATCAGTACGTGTGGTGTGGTGTAGTGTATGCTTGTTTGATTATAAGAGCATTATCAAAAGGTGAAACCTTCATCATTGCTTGGACTAGAATTTCCTGATTGGCTATCTGAACTTGAGGAACTAGATGAGCTACTGCTGCTCGAGTCGTCATCATCATCACTTGATGAGCTACTCTCTTCAGACAGCTGTGGCCCATCGTGGTTTTGTTTACCTAGGCTATTGTTAATGACTCTGTTACTACTAAGGTTGCTTAAAATGTTATTATTAATATTGTTCAGTCCTCCAGCACCACCACTACCGCCAGAACCAGCACTGCTACTGCTGCTACAACTACTATTAGTAGAAGTATTAGTTGTTAAGCTTGTATTGGCTAATGAGGTTCCTATCGTTGATAACCCATTGTTATGATTGACGCTACCGATGTTGTTGTTGCAATTGGAGTTATTAATATTGTTATTGTTTGATCCGCCGCCATTGCCACCCAAGGTGGGGGCGGCTGAGCTAGCTATAGTGGTGCCATTACCACTTCCGCCGCCCAATGCTCTTGTTGCTTTCACTGTAATATTATCGGTTAGTTTCTGTAGGACCATTTCCCCAGTCTTATTATCTATAACTAATAGACACTCTTTAACATGCGGCCGGCGTTGACCGCGAAACACAGTATAATTGGAGGAGGAGCCACCAACATTTGGTGCCTTAATTGTAACTTGGCCACTTTGAGTTAGCTCAAGCGTGGCCGGCTCGTCACTATTCACAGACGCTGGTTTGAAGTCATACCTTAGTGTATGATACTGGTGATTCTTATCAAGAGATTTCTTTAATTCATGTTCTTTATCAGTGAAGTATCGCTCTAGAATTTGTAAAACGACTCTAGATGATGAATTGTTATTGTTATTATTGTTATTCATATTATTATTATTGTTGGTGCTGTTGTTATTGTTATTATTAGTGTTATTGTTTAATTGGTGTGCCTGTTGTTGTTGTTGTTGTTGTTGGTTGTGATGATGATGATGGTGGTGGTGATGGTGGTGTTGTTGTTGCTGCAGCTGCTGCTGCGACTGTTGATGATGGGGTTGTGATGTTGGCGGCGGGGGCAGGTGATTCTGTTGCTGATGTTGTTGTTGATGGTGATGATGGTTATGGTGGTTGTGGTGATTGTTATGATGATGATTCTGCGAGGCCTGCTGCTGCTGTTGCTGCGATTGTAACTGTGGATGCTGGCTTTGGTGATGATCTAACTTCCTCACCGTGCTCCCCGTGTGGCCATTCATTTTGGCTTTCCGTTTCATCTTGAATCTATCGTCTGGGTGGAGGCAAATTATCTTAATAGTAATGATAATAATAATAATAATAGTTGGACAATATGGGAATAAGCTATGTATTGGGACAGTAAGACAACTAATAGTGTTAATGATAATGCAAATAATGATAATAATAATGGTAATAATAATTAATTCAATAAAGGTGTTGTTCTCTATAACGAAATGTGTCCCGTGCCATGGCCAACATCATCGCCATAATCATGATCGTCGATGTCGATGTCGTCGGTCGTGCCGTAAACAAAAAGTAAAACGAACGAGATGGCGGCTGACTGACTTGACTGACTGACTGGCGGACAGCGGCAATGGTTCTGTATTGTGGCGGCGGCGAATTTGAATTGCCAATACAACACACAACAAAAACACGACACAGACAGACAGACACACACACACCGCCTTGAGTTGGTTAGTGCATTTTGTGCACTGAAAAACTTCATTGAAAAGACACTAGCCAGAGCGGCAGCAGCAGCAGCTCTCTTTCACTCTGTTTGGCCTATGGCACTTTCTCGTGCCATAAGCCTTTTAAATGTGCGCATGTATATTTTGCCGACGTGTGCGCGTTAATGTCGGAAATCGCCATTGCACAAGCGCACAAGTTGTGCAAATTAATGCGCACATTTTATGAGAAAATCCTTGCACACACACACACGACTTTCCATTGACTAGTGCGTCTAGTCTTGGGCCGTCTGCTTTCGCTGCTATCTTATCCATCGCCATCGCCATCGCCATCGCCATCGCCATCGGCCATCTCAATCTTAATCTCAATCGTCATCATCACCGCCTTGCCCGCCGCCATCGCTGTTCTTGGTTCTTGTTCAAGGAGCATTTATTTACGACAAAAATGCATCGATTGTTGGCTCTCTTGTTTCCATCAATAAGAATGCTGGAAACATGGTTGGCAAAAATGAATGAGCTTTGACTAGATCGCAATCTTAAGCTCAACAATTGCCGGCTAATACTCACGTGCTGTTGTTTGCTAACAAACAACTTGACCCACAATGCACGCCGTCCAAATCCCTTCACCAGGGGTCTAAATCCGGATTGCACTCTAAATCAAACCCAAACAAGACCGAGAATGTCGCCTCGCTGAATCCCGCTCCCATTCGTCTTGTTCTCAAGATTGACCCTCAATATCGTCGGTCTATCCAAGCCCAACTCTATTCCGATCCTCGGCCAACAGGTGGAGCTGTCGAGCTCAAACCTGGGCGAGTCGGAGACCTAAAGACAGTGTGGCCCTCTCTCTCTTGAAGTGCCATCATTTGATGCACAACCTGAAGCAGCTTCAGCATTGGTAGAGGCAGTTGGCAAGCTTGGGGAAGACGTCCGTAGAAGGAACGGACGGAGTGCAATTGGAAGAGGGGTGCCTGTAGCGAGTTTAGACTTGGTAGAGGGGCAGAGAGATAAGGGGCAGTGGGGAGAGAGAGAGAGAGAGAGAGCCTGGGCTTGGCAAACAGGCGACAGGTTATCTTGCAAAGCTGCGAGGCTAACGGACTTGGATGGCCAGCGAGCAAACTTGATCTCTTTACCTGTGCCGTGCCTCCTCTGTCTCAGTGAACTAGACCGAGGCTCCGCAAGCCTGGCGCATAGGCACTGCATGTGGAACTAGAGTCTGGTCGGACGGCGTTCGAGAGCGAGAATAATTTATCCAGGCTTGAAGCGCGAGTGGATCGTCTTCACCTGTTGTTGCGCCCGGCATCGTCCAGGCCGGTGTCGCTTTTGAATTAGTTAGCCAAACAGGCATAACTCCATGATTAGAGTCAGACAAAACCCTGTGCTGTGAACTCTAACTCCAACTCTATTGCCTCGTCTCGCTTGTGCAATTGAGTGTGCCGTATGTGTGTTGGAGTGATGCGGCCGCCGCTGCTGCTGCTGATTATAATGATAATGATGATAATTCATACCATTGGCCTGCCTCTTGCCAGTCTACGTGAGTTTGTGTAACTGAGCAACAACACTGGACTTAACGAACTGTATCGTCGAGGGCAGTATTCGCATTCTCCCTCTATCCCTCGCTTTCGACCAATAACGTCCTGTTCTTCGTCTGGGCCGTCTTCGCTTTGGACTGCTTCGAAGAGAAGAAGAAGAAAGAAACTCTGCTGGCCCTGTTGCTCGCTGAACAGCAGTTAACTGTCTCCAAGAGTGTCTCATCGTCGTCATATTGCCACTCGCCACAATCAGCATCTTGGCTGGCGACGCCAATTCTGCACTCATCTTTGTACTCCCGTCTCCTTACTTTGTAGTGAAACGCCACTTTATGTTTGTCAGCAGAGAGACAAAAAACGTCTAAAACAGATTCTTGCACTAGTGCGACCTAGTAAAGGGGGCAGCAGACGGCGCCGCCAAATGTATGCAAGCCACTTGCATGGCTACGAGCGTCCCACGGCTCTGTGATTGCGATCATATTGTATCGAGCCAGTGAAGATGGCCACCATTGGGCCGAAACTTTGGTCTTCAAACTGGCTCTGCCGTCTTTCTTACCAACTTTAGCACTCTGGTGGCCAATCTTTCGCTTCATTCAATCAGCCAACAAGCGGCAAGACGAAAAAAAAAAACAAGACACAGACCACACAGCCATTATGTGCAAACTAGCAAGACTATGGGGAAGGAGGAGAGACAACAATGAGGGGCTTTGCAGCAAGAGAAAGAGAGCATGAGCTATGGAAAGACGTCCACTGCCTCTAGCTCTGCTTGGTGTCTCGCCAATACCGGAGCTATCATTGGCTCATTTGTGTCTGATTGGTGTTCGCCAACCATTATTAGCCGGCCAAACGATTTCACTGCCTGGGAGCAGAGTAGGCGAGCAGCAGCAGCAGCAGCAGCGGCGGCCCAAGTTGGACTCAAAAGTGATGATGAGAAGCTGCCAAGCTAGTCGGCGGCCATCTTCGCAAGTTCAGACCGTCTTCTTGCGCAATGCTCATCCAAATCCCTGCATCATGCCGCTTGAACAATTCTCCATTTATTTGCTCTGTCTCTCCTCCGTCGCCTGCTCATCTTTGCCCACTCGCCTGCAAAAAATGCTAGCAAGCAAGCGTCTCTCGAGCGTCTTCTGGCCGTATTGAAATGCAAACTCTTCGTTGGCGACGGAGATGAGCATGAGCAGGCCAGAGACACAGGCCGACTCAAACAAATGCGCCATGATTGGGACAACAGGCGAATAAATAGCCGGCTGCTGGTGGTGGTGGGCAGCAAGAGAGGACGCCAGTGTTTGGCCGACTGACACTAGCTTGCCAGAAACTAGTTCACCTGTTGCAAACCAGTTAGAAAACTGGGTTGCATATACATTACACAAATACAGAGAGAGAGAGCGAGCGAGAGCGAAGGAGACGAACGAGTCTAGCCAGCTAGCTAGCTTGCCATCGAGTCTACATGTACTGCTGTGTCTGTGTCTGTGTGATGCGAGCCAAAATAGTCTCTGCAAACGATGCAAAGCTTGAAATGATTTGCCAAATTTGCCTCTGATATCTCACACGGACTCGCTGGCTGCAGCTCGAACGGTTAGCGGCAGGAGAAACAAGGGAAAGCAGAGGACAGCGGGCAGGCTGTTTGGCGAGCGCAAAGCTGGATCAAATGGAATTACGAGAGTGTGGGCTAGATGGCGGGCTATTGGGCGAGCGAGGAGAGTGTGTGGATCTGAAGGGGGCTGGAGAGAAACTGATTCACATGGCGCCAGTGAATGAATGATCTTCGCTAACTAACTAGCTATCAAGCGGGCGAGCTAGCCAGCCCGCTAACTAACTTTCGCAGCGCCAACTTTCATCTTGAGCCTTTCGGCCGCCTCGAGACGCCACCTTGCCTACTTGTTCGCCGCAGACTCTTCTTCATCGTCTTTGGACAGCCAGTGAGCCACAGATAGGCTGCAACGGCTGCGCTGTAGTCTCCATTTTCTTTCTCTGCCTCCCTCCTCGTCCTGCAATTCATTCCAACGAGCCAAAGAGGTTGGCATAACTTCAGGCTCACCACTGCCTCGCTCTAACGACCAAAACCGAGACCGAAATCACGACGACAACTCGAAGAGAGTGCGTCTGCCTGCTAACTCCAGCACTTTGCCTTCAATTCAAGTCAGGGGGGACAGTCAGGTCGACGGCTGGCTACTGAATCTGCGGTTAGCAGTGATTTTTTCGGCCTGTGGCTGGGCAGGAAGACGACCAAGTGGGCGAGCACATTGGGCGCATGTGGATAGAGGGAGCCGCCAGCTCGTATCCTGGCCGTTGCCTGAGTCACTCACTCTCTACGATTTACATGCATGCGCGCCCGCTTGCCAACAGATACTAGCCTCCACATGAGCATAATGCCAACCAAATCACAGATAATCGTAATAATGATAATTTCTCCCTCGAGCCAGCAGCACAGACTCACTCGCGAGCCGACATGTCGGTGTCGCAACTCACAACCAAGCCAACGAAGAGACGATGATCGCGCTCTCTCTGCCTCGTGAGCCTCATGAGCCCCATCTCAATCATTCGCTCGCTTGCTGTCTGGCTCGACGGCTGCGCAAGTTGATACGAGCAATATTAGTGCAAACATAATGATGATTTCAACCCATTCAGCGAGCTAGCGAGAGTGAAATTTAAGATATTTTTTTTTCGCCTCAGCCGCTACAGCCTCATGATGATGATGAGGATGAGGATGATGGTGGTGGCGCCATGAATACGAAATCGAGTCGCGTTTTTGGCTGCTGTGAGCCGGCAAAAAGGGCTACGTAGTGTGTTCGTGTGCCGTTTCAATGCATCTCTCATCCTCAAGGCTCTCTCACCGACTCATAGTTCGTCGGCTCTCGGTTACTGAGTCAGTGTGCCGTTGCCAATCAACTGCCGGCGCTCTCTCTCTCTCTCTCTCTCTCTCTCTCTCTCTCTCTCTCTCTCTCTATCTTGCCTCGGCTCCCCCTCATCGCCTTTATGTCTTCATAAGACTGTCTCTCTCCAGCCATCTTCTTCCATTTCTCTTGCAAACTGGCCAATTTAGCCGCGAATGGAGTAGGCGTTGGTGGCTCCGAACAACCAAAGGGCCGCACCTTGTGAAGCGGCACAGGCGCACTAAAGATTGCGACAAAACTCGGCTGCGAACTGGACTCTCAAGGCGGTGGGTGGGTCAGCTGATGAGGATTCACACAGGGCGAGGAATGGGTACGAGAATCAGAAGAAGAAGGAGAAGAAGATGCGGCCAGTGTCCAAGTTTGCTAACTAACTCTTCTCATCCTCTTCCAGCCTGCTCCTGTAACTCTCCGTGCATGAGCACTGGGCTATCTTTAGCCTTGCTCGCTCGGCCAGTCCCTTGTTTTAATCCGGTACGAGGGCAGATGCTCACTCTCGTTTGCCTCAAGACTAGTGCGGACTAGTAAAAGTAAGCGTTTTATATCTAACTGTGCAAAGCTGAAGACTTTCTCTTCTTCCATTAGCGGCCACTCTACCCGATCCTGTTCTCTTCTCTCCTCTCCTCTCCGCCTCTGCTCATACCTATCATGGACAACAATCATCTTGGCCGGCCACTTTTATCGAGCAAGCTCGAGACTTGTACGAGTGATTCGCTAACTAATCGTCTGAGGGACTACGCCGACGAACGAGAGTCCGTTTGAACTTGGCGAGCCTGTCCGTCTGTCTGTGCGTTTGTTTATGCGCCTAAGTCGAGTGCTAATTTTGGAGCCTGACAAAATTATACTTCGGCCGCTTGGAAAAGAGTCCATTCTGTCTTCTTGCTTCTCTGCTTACAACTTCGCACCAGACCAGATCGTCTCGAACAACGCCTGAGCAGACAAATGGCTCAAGATGGCCACCAGCGCCACCTTAGCAAGCCTCTTGCCTCTACCTCGGCGACCCTCATTCGCCTGCTCGCTCGCTCGCTTGCTTGCCTGCAGGTTGAATGAACCAGATCAGTTAGTGCATTCAACCTGCTGTTGTAGTTAGTTCAAGATCTGCGATATCACAGCACTCGCTCACTAATCCACTGGCCCTGTTGTTTGCAAACAAGTGAAGACAAGCAGCAACAAGCTCTCCTCGGTGTACAAGACACACACACACACTGGGCATGTGCATTTGGACTCATGATGTGACCGTCGCCATTAGCAGCGGGCTCATCCTCGCCGTGCTAATTATCTATTTGTCCCGCCCCTTCTAATTATCCAGTCAACCTGTTTTTGTTTGCGCCGAGGTGACGCACTTGCACAGACTGCAGTATGGTGAGGTCAGCTGCGAGAGCTTGCATTCTTGCGAGACCAGCAACAGGGGCACTTCTGGGTCAATCAGAATGATAAAGCCACTTTCACTTCAAGGCTCTAGCCAAGGCAGCTGGCTCGCTTGAAGTTTACTTGGATCCGAAAGAGCCACCTCACAAGGCCTTGAGCGCGTTGGGCCAGAGTGTGCAGATTTCCGCCAAACGGCAGATTCTCAACACAACCAGAGTGAGCTCGTCTCGAGGGAGCCCTCATTCGACTCGCCTGTCTATTCGTCCTCGGCGTCACTTCCGTGCACGAGCGCGTAGGCAGATATCGCGTCGTTTGGCATTCTTTTACCTGCGGGAAACGATCTTGGCGGCCCCGATTGACTAGAAGCCTCGAGCGCTAATGAGCTGAGCCGCCCCCGCCGCTTGCTTTGCCTAGCTCGCGAAAGTCTGAATGGTGGTGAGAGTGCAAGTGTGTGCGCTTACGTGATTCAGTTAGGCATTGAATGTCGCTACGTAGACATGTCGGCGTCCTCTCTAACGATTCGTCGGCCATCCCAGCTGACTGACAAGTGCAAGAGTGTAGGTGAACGAGCTGGCAATTGTGTGTGTGTGTGTGTTTGGTGGCGGTCGTGGCGGCGGCGGAAAGAAGAACGAGGAAAAGAGCGATGGCTCTTTAATTTCATTTGCAACAAGTGCCACTTGTCTTTTTGCTCCCTGATTGGCACTCATGCTCGTCACAACCAGCACCATTACTCTCGTTGACTCAACTTCTCACTTACAGGCCCACCCGCTCCTTCTTCTCTCTCTCTCTCTCGCTCCCCCTCCAGCATAATTTGAGCTCGTCAGCAAGCCAGAGGAGAGGAGCTCGAATCCAAGGGCTCTCGGCGGCGAACACAATAATGATCGTCGTCACACAGACCCTCGCGATCACAGTTAGGCTAATGTCACCGCCGATGTCTGGGCGGGAGCTTGTAGCGGAGACGCTCTCGAGCGACGAAGGCTCTCATTAAGATTGGCACTGGTGGTCTGCAGCTGCCGTAAGAGATTGTGTGAGTCTCATTTGCATTGGCAAGCGAAAAGACGAAGAAGAAGAAGAAGAAGCGAGCGGCCGAGTTGATGCCCGAAAACCCATAGAGCTCGCTGGCTTCCGCATGTCGAATCGAACGGCGAGAAGCGGCACGCGTGGAGACAGTAGCGAGCGTGGCCACTCGCTCGCGGGTGTAATAAGAGCCAAGGCAGCAATTAAGATCGGCAGACTAAATGAGAGTGTGTGTCGAGCTAGCTGCTAGCTAGAAGGCTGGCTAGTTAGCAGCGAGCGGATCTCTGCGATTTTAGAAGCTACTGTGCGCCTGACGGGACGGCGGGCGCTTCTCGGCCCTGACAAATTTAAAAAAAACACACACACACACACTCACACACCGATACCGTGTGTCCAATAAGTTAAGAACAACTTTTTCAGCTCTGCGCGATTGGCACAGAGAGGAGCAATGCGCACAGCAGAGCTCGATTCTAACTGCGGGACTAGCATTTCAAGTCCCGAATGCAATGTGTCTAGATCGAGTCAAGCAGCCCGCCGACCGCCCTTGCCTAGATATCATTTTGGGCCCGAACGACTGAAGCGGCCCGCCTGTGCGCTCACAGATCACTCGACTGCACTCGCAGACTGAGCCCTCGAAAGTTGTTCTTAACTTATTGGACACACGGTAGCGCAGAAAAACCCGCCGCCAATCTCCCCAGCTAGCCGACAATTCTATAATGATTATCATTATTGCTCTCATCATTATACATCCCCGCGCTGGAAGGGGGTGTGCACTTGGACTCCACTCCATCGAGGCAGTCATAAAGTTGGTTTGCGCCGCCGCCGCCGCCGCTGTTGTTGTTGTTGTTGTCGCCTTTTTTCCATCTCGCCCAAACAGTGTCAAGTTTACGATTCGGCGAAAGAAGCCACACGTTGGCGACGTGCAGCAGTACTTTTCATGCACCTGTACGAGCGCAAGCGAGCGAGGCGCCTCTAGCCTGTCTGACGCACTGACTCGCTCGGCCAGCTTGGCTAACAGCGCGAAAGAGGAAGCCGCTTGTTGTGTCAAAATTT